>JAPYYQ010001692.1:0-29670 GCA_030522585.1 Anagyrus pseudococci
AATAAAAACTTTTTTTTATTGATTTTCCTAATTTTGTTATAACTTTCGTTGTTGATTTTATAATGACTTGAAAATTGGTACACTCATTTGTCATGTGTTACATAAGAACTGATTAAATTTTTGAACCGATCTGACCTTAATTAGGGTGTCTATTAATAAAAAATTTTTTTTTCAGATTTTTTTTCTTGATTTTCCTAATTTTTTTATAACTTTCGTTGGTGTTAGTATATCGACTCGAAATTTGGTACACTCGTTTGTTATGTGTTTCTTAAGAACCGATTAAATTTTGGGATCGATTCGACCTTATTTAGGGTGTCAATTAATAAAAACGTTTTTTTATCGATTTTCCGAATTTTGATTTTTTTATCGATTTTCCGAATTTTGATATAACTTTCGTTGGTGATAGTAAAATGACTTCAAAATTGGTACACTTGTTTGTCATGTGTTTCTTAAGAATTGATTAAATTTTGGGACCTATCTGACCTTATTTAGGGTGTTTATAAATATAAACTTTTTTTTCTGAATTTTCATAATTTTGTGACAACTTTCGTTGGTGATGATATATCGACTTTTTTGTATTGTTTTTAAATGTATGTTATAATTATCGTTGATGATAACGTAATGGTTTTAAATTTTGTACACTAATTTTTCCATTCTTTAATTAACAAATTAGATTTTTATTTGATCTTATTTTTTATGGTTTTTATTAACAAAAATTTTTTTTCAGCTTCATGATAAAACATGCGATATCTCGTGAAATAACAGATTTAAACAGCTTTGTTTATTAAAAAAAATGTTGGTAGAAAACTATATCTCCTGTTGTTATAATGAAGGTGCGTAATAACTAAATTATCTGCTTACATGTCGTCTCATCGTATTTAAAGGAAGGAAAGCAATATTTTGTAAACTATGTAAATATAAACGCAATGAAAATGTTCATCTGTCGTTTCATAATTTTGTAAGGAAATTTGGTTTTAAAATTTAAATTTGTAAACGACATTAAATATTTAATTAAAGTGCTCAAGTCTCAACGTATACAATATATGCTTCAGGTAGAAGTGCTGCCGCACAGAATTATTCTCTAGGAGATTTGCCACCTTTAACTCTTAATATATTCTCGTCAATAACTTACTTGCTAAGTGTGTTGCTGCAGCAACTATAACAGCTGCCGCTGCAGCAGCCTATGCAACTCAAAAGCTATGTAGAGCAGAATTAAATTTCTTAAAAATTGGTTATTGAGAATTTTGCTTTCTCAAAGAGAAAGCTTTTTTTTTCTATGAGGTGACTAATGAGTTGGGTGTTGTAATAAAAGAGAATATAAATATGAATCTGAGAAAAATGTTTTAAAAAATATTGATATTAATTTTTAAAATTATATTTTAATGTTAGAGATGATCTAATAAGAAATCTAATCAATGTAATCGAATTCGATCTTTATTTGCTCGATAGTTAACAGAATTAATTTTTTGTCGCTTATGTTTACTTTAAGAGTCTCTCAAGTTGAGTCCTAATTTCATGAAAAACAGCGTTAACAATGACTTCAATAATTAAGTAAACTCAATCGTATAATTTCAATAATATTTTTTTCATTTCTTATTTATTTGTTCATATGGTCTGTATAAATACAATGTTATACATATTCTATGTAAAAATCATATTAATATATATTATAATACAAAAAATAAATAACGTTTATACGTACGGATTCATGATAACCCGTGTCTATTGATGTGTTAATCTCAGCATCGTTGTATTGTTACTTTTTGCTTTCTCAAAGAGAAAGCTTTGTAACGGTGAAAATTTTCGATTCCCTAATTTTGCGTTTTCTCGATGTTTTTTTCGTTACTTTCCTAATTGCACAATTGATAAATGTAGATTAATTAATTTCTCTCTACCTAACATGATTTTAAAAAAAAATCTGCACACTTTCGGTTATCTCTTTATATTATAAAAAAATCGTCTGGCAGCCGCCGCCATCGTGTCAGTAAAACGGTCACTCAATAAAAAACGTCTCTGCAATGAGGGGAAAAGCGGCGGCTGTCTCACCCCGGAGAAGATATACGTCAGCGCCCGCTGCTACGAGTCAAATCCGCGGCTCATTTGTATTGAGTACAGGTAAGCTACCCTTATGAATTTACTTGCTTCTTTTAACATGACAGTATAGTGATAAGTAATTGGTTGTTGATGCAAATCGATTGGTTGGACAGTGATTTTTCAAAATTGTGACAATTATTTGGAGTGCGATCTGAAACGCGTCTTCTTCGTTTGCCTAGGGTTCTTTTTTCTCATTCACATCAACTGGGCGATGCAGTTGATCTCGCATTGGGCCGGCGGAAATCCCTTCCCCTTGTTTGCCTTTGACTTAGTCAACTCTTTTTAAGGCATTCTTGTGTTCGGACTGTTCGTCCTACGCTGGCATGTGCGAAACAATATTTAGTGTCGGATACAAAAGCTGAGTGGTCTCCAGGTGACTGAGTTCCATCTCTAAAGCATGACTATCTATCTACTGCCGGTCATCAATCCCGATGACTCACTGCTACGAGAGCTACTGTTTAACTAGGGTCGAATTTCCTCATTCTCTGATGTGCTTTATACAATCACACATAAATAAGGCTTCAAAGTTTACAAATACGGAATCTCGCGATTTCATGACTAATAGAAAGTTGGGTTGTTTCAAATTTTACGCGAGATCTTTTTGTTGTCAATCGTTTTGTTGTCAATGTTGGCAATCTTTTTGTTCGATCATTATTATACTAGTTATAATTTATAATAAAATAATATGATAAATATAAAAGTAATATATAAGTATATAAGCTTGTTTAAAAAGCGCTTGAACGAAGAGCTCCGGCCATGTGTTACGCTCTTATGTCACTCATACAAGTTATAAATATATATGTATATACATTTATGTGTGAATAATATGTATATGTACATAAATATGTAAACTCTAAATATGATAAAACAGGAGTCCGCGACGAAACATTTAATGTTTTAAACCATTTACTAAAAATTAATTTTAGAATTAACGAACCGTAGGCTTGACTTCAGGCTTCGTCTCCCTTCAAACTATAGCAGCCATCGCCATTTAATAACGCATATACGGTTGACTGTAACGACGACGAGTTTGGTATCTACTTTTGATGCGTGGAGAGGTTCAAAGATCAGCGATGCATTGTCGATGATGTTATTGTGGCCGTAGTTTCCATTTAGTGCCTGGTGATAACCCTAAGTGCCGGTTTGACGGGAAAGCTGCGCTTATACCCAGAATACTCGTGATGTCTCCTCGCTGGGCCATGTACACCAGTCTGCTAATTCCAGTGGAATTTACGCTCGAGTCGCCGAAGAATATTTTCTTTATGAAACAGCGAGACTTTGCTCTTGATTCCACTTTGCCTGAAATTTCGTTAGTTCTTTCATTATTACGTGCTCTTTAACGTTACAAGAAGCTTTGCTTCGTTAGTGTTAAGTATAACATTAATGATTGTATTATGTTTAGTTTTTCTTATATTGATTACTTGAACGTATGCGCGCTTCTGTCACGTCTAAAATTGTACCAAAGAAATAGTTTTTTTTCTCTTTTACGTATCTAAGTTAGATTTAAAGTATAATTTGTTCTTTGAATCAATCATAGGCATTTATTATTTTTCTTGCTGAGATTGAGTCGGCGTTGGTGCTCGCAACTTCGTTGGCTTATTATGTATTGATGTTACCTGTAAACAAAATAATGTTTTATATTAATTTTTTTATTTGCTAGAAATGGAAATAGTACTCGTCATCAATTAATACCTCTTTTCGTTTTTTTATTAAGATGTATTTTCAGTTAGTAACGATAGGTTGTCTCATGGATTGTCGATCGGATGAATACGCGAGCTGGTAGTTTCGCTCTTAACTACATCGCTATCGATAGGAATGTTGATTTTAGCGAGGTCGATCTTGCTGAGGCTGTGTTCGATTTCGTATATGTCGCGAATATGGTGCGCTCAGCCTCGCACTGGCTCGTCCTGATCCGGGCTTCCTCTGGAGTGCTCAAACCTCCGGTCGTCGACTGCCGGAAGGAGCATCGATAGTTGTCCGAGTGATGTGGTCGGCTTGTCTAGCGCGTGTAGAAGTTGTCGGCGATCGACTCGGGCCGCGCGACTGCCATGGTCTCGTAGTAGCGCTGGCTCTTGAGCTCGGATCTGAGGACGTGCAACTTATGCCCTGGTGCGACCTCGAAGAATTCGCTACCGGGTGTTGTGGAACTACGAGTCTGCTTGACCCGGTTGAGGTGGCGACCCAATTGCTTAATGATCTTGGCGCAGCACAAGCCGTTATTTTGAGCGCGTGACTGTTCCCTTACTACTTCCACCGACATTTTATCTCGGTTTTTACGATGTGTCTCGTTTTTTGATGGTATGTACATCTTTATGGTCGAGCTTATGGTCCGTAGCTGTCGTTACACGCTTTTTATCACCTGTACGCCGCTCTCTTGTTTAGAGTGAAATTCTGAAAGCGCATAGGATGATCGAGTTAGTTTAAGCAGTTAGGTTTCTCGCTGAGAGACTGCAGTTTCTATTTTGTACATTAAAGCGACGCAAAATCACGCTCTGTCCACGCAGTTGCAAGTACCTGGATTAGTCCAGAAGTTTGTTGATGCAGACACTTCTGTTACTGCATTTATCTTGAGTTCTGATTTATCAATATCCGATTGATGTGGGCTCAAGAGAAATTCTAATATAGATATACGAACACTGGACCATTTGATGTAAGTTTCGAATTTTAATTCGATAGTTCAGATGATTTATGTTGTCTTTTAGTTGCTGTATAGTTCTAATGGGCTATCTGTAAAATAAAAAAAGTGTTATCAACTATTCGATTAATCTTAATTGTATATTACATTGACAAATATCTGTTTGAAATTATTGAGTACGAAAGAGCTTTTATTTAATTTCAATATCCAAGATGATAGCGTGTATACTAAACTATACTTTTTCCCCATACTCTTATTATTATTGTGAACATCATTTAAAATAGTTAACAGCTTGACGAGTATATTCGTTATAGTTTGATGTTGTATTAAAAGTTAAGTAGATAGTAGTGAATTTCTGCAACTGTTTACCATACTTTCTCAAATTTTTCTTTGGAACTTTCTAACAAACATCGTAAATATGTACTCGTGAAACAGTTATTACTGTGTTTTTATAGCCATTTTTACGAGTTTACTATCCGACGGGAGATTCAATTCTTTTTCTTTCTTTTCATATTCAGCGAAATTGATAAGTTATTTACAAATTGAATTTACTTTCTCTATTGTTTCGAAGAGAAAATTTTTATTCAAATTTTACATACAACAAAAATACAATTCATTAGTACGTTCTAGTGTTTATTAAAATTGAAATCACTTGATAATTCCTTAATTTCGTAATGATTTTCGGAGAACTGAGCAATAGTTATGGTCTTGTCATTTGCATCGAGTTTGAACTTATGCCTTTCGTCAACCATCAACGCCTCGTAGTACAGTAGCATAGTCAATTTATTAGTTTGAGTTACAGCGTTCATGTTTAAAGGTCTATAATGGTTAATATTATAAGTGCGTTAGACAGTAATCACAGGCTTAGCGATAGCGTGATTTTTCTGATCTAGAGTCTCGATGCGTAGGTGCCGACGGAGCACTCCTGATAGTCAAATTCGACGAATTCTAGCGTTAGTCGGACTAGAATGCTCGTAGAGGTTGAATATGAATTGGAGTAACGTGCGAGGCACGGTTATACTGAGTAGACTGGGCTCCGCTATAATTTCGTCGTTGAAGTCTGTGGTGATGTTAGATAGCTTCAGTATCCATCCTACGCTTATTGCGAACTATTCGATCATGACACCATTGTACTTAAGCTGGCTGATCCTGCTGTTGTTACGCAGGTTGCGCAAAGGGCAGCCTGCGTCTTTGAGGTCGAGGGCGTATTGATATGTAGAAATGCTGCTTCAACATCATCGGTATTCCTTGCTCTCCCTGCTGAGGTTGAGCTGACGTTGGTAATGGTGACTTATGTGATTAAACATGTACATAATTTCAACTTTTATGTAACTTTAAATTTAAAATAATATCTTACGCTTGTCGCCCGTCAGCATCCACACGACAATGCCAGCCTCAACGAGACTGTGTACGGTCTTGGGCACTTAGAACTGTAATTTGTCCTCGATAACGTTATTACCTAGTAGACTCATTTGGCTTTCGAGATTGTTGTAATACTCTCTGAGCCGTATTTAATGAGCCTAGCTTGTTTTGCCAGGTTCAGCGGAGTCCTCGAATTCAGCGTAATGTTTTGTCTGCGCTCAAACTTCTCTGTGCTGAAGTGTTGTCGGTCCATTAGCGACGTACGTACTCTTTTCTTGCGTAGGAGTGAAGTTGATGCTTTGTTTTCATTGTCGACCAGTAGATTGAATATCATAGAGTTCTCTATCGTTTATAATAATTCGTAGCCAGCTGCTCCAGAGTCTTTGGGCCAACGTTTGAGCACTTTTCGCATAATATCAAATTACTATCATTTGAATAAACTTTCTACTTTTGATGAATACCTAAAAATAGTAAAAAGAATAAGTTAATTTATTTTAAGTTTATTAATTTATTTAGTTGTGTTATGATTTATAACTAAAAATTTATTAACTTATTTAGTTCATTTTTAATTAATTTATGATTAGTGGCTTCTTTGCATCTTGTGGGCCAGGTACTGGTTTGAAGTCAACTATTCTCGCGTGTTGTGTTATATCCTTTGATAGCATAATATCTGTGTTTAAAGAATATGATTATCAATTATTTTGTAAACGCTAATTTCATGTTATTTATTGTACTTTTTGAATCAAAGTATTAATTTAATAAATTATTATAAAACAATATTTTGACATAAAATTTAATTTTTAATACAATTGTTTTATTTTATTACAAAAAATATTTACAATTAATCTTTGATATTGATTATATTTATCTTAACTCAACATGAATAAAAATGAAGTAAGTTGTATTTTTTAGCCTCAATTTATTTTTTACATTAAAATATTTTAAAAATATTTATTGATTTTTATTATTTTTAGTTAAAGAGAAAACTTGATGATAAATTGAAATTGAATAAAATATCTCAGTTAACTCCGTATTTAGCTAAGTAATTTATTACTTCAATTTTTAATTTAAAGAACTTGAGTAATATTAATTTTTAATCATTTTTAATTATTATTAACAGTTGGACAATACATGCTAAACTTATTTCAAAATCTGAAATAAAAGTTTATGATAAAAATAATAAAATTACCAAATTATTTACAACGATTTTTATGGATGACACTGCGATGATTCGATGCACATTTTTTAATGATATCATAGATAAATTCTATGAAATTCTTCAAGTATGTATTTATTATATTCAAGTCTCTTATTTATTGTTATAAATTTAATGTATTCAATTTATTTTAGGTTAATGAAATATTTGCTATAAATAATTGTTCCCTTAGAAAAACTACAGCACAATTTAACGATTTAAAACATGCCTTCGAAATGAATACAAATTCAAAAACTGTCATTGAAAAAATTAGTGATCAATCTTCAAAAAATATGAAATTTACATTCGAATTTAATACTTTAGAACAGATATTAAATTTAAATGACAAAACAATAATTGGTATTAAATTTTTTTAATTATTTATGCCATTAATTTATTTATTTAATTATATTATTTATTACAGATGTGATTGTTATTGTTAAAGAAATAAACGATATAGAAGAAATTAATCGTCGAAATTCTTCAAAAACATTTATAAAAAGGGACATAACTTTGTTGGATGATACTAACAACCAAGTAAGTAGTTTAAATATAAATATTTTAAATATTATTTATAATTTAAATTATGTTTTTGTTACAGATAGTTCTTACATTATGGGACAAACTAGCAAAAGATTTTAAATTTGAAATCAACAGTATTATAGCTATTAAAAATATCCAAATTAAAATTTATAATGGTATATATGCCTTAACAAGTTTAAATTCTACTTTATTTGTAGAAGACTATGACGGAATTGAAAAAAATAGGTAAAAATAGTTAATACTTTATAAAACCAATACAAAAATTTTTATATTGTTTAATAAATTTTTCAGATTAACTGCATTTTTAAATCAAAATAAATAATGAAGTAATCATTGTATAATAGTTTTAGATTTATTAAATTTGTTATTATTATATTTAGTTACGTATGTTTATTTTATATATGTAATCGAATAATAAAATTTGTTGTTAATGAATTACTTTTTTATTAATGACTAATATTATGTAATCTCAGAACTTGCCGTACTACTCTTACAGCTGATGAGAATATTTATTGAAGTTTAGGTCGTTGTCTATCATTAATTACTTATAATATTTTCCCTTTCGCTCTCTATTTTGTAAGTTTTGGTTGTTTCCTCATGCTGTTAATTCTTTATTGTTATTGAAATTTTCGGTCTTGCCGAGTTATCGTTCGTTTCAGTCGATTATGTAATTTATATGAAATAGATCTTTACTTTCGTTCTCACTGAACCTTAAAAATGTAATAGAAAAACTAATGTATTGATTAAACGAACAATTAAATTTAGATAAGTTCTAATTATATATTAATTAACTAAGTAAAAATCAAATTAATCAATTAAGTCATACCATAGTGCGTGACCAGGATGAAGGTAAGAGTCTTGCTGTTGACGACTAATGAGCGCTATAGCTGCTGGTGATACTGATTTGGCTGCTGCCATTGACCCTCCCGTTTTATGGCTTTCCATGGTTGATGCGCTTGCGGCGACGTTTGTTCAGCCGCGTTACTAGCTTGCGCTCGATTAGTGATAAGGTCTTGCTGAACCGGCTGACAGCTTGAGCTTGAAGTTTACTGTCGTCGGTAAGTTATTTTTTTTGCTAATTTCATATAATTATTTATGTTTCATTAATATTTATATTTAATTTTACTATTTATTTTTTAGGTCAGGAAAAGAAAACTTTTTTCAACCGAGGTTTTAATAATAATCATCATGAATTTGTTAATAAAGGTTTGTTTTTAAATAATTAAATTTACATTAAATTGTTAATTTATATTAATGTATCTGTTATTTTTTTAGGTTATAATGAAAATCACCCGTACAATAATAATTATCAAGGAAAAACTTATTACCGTCCAAGATTCCAAAATAAGGCTTATCGTCCATATTGAGTTGACTGCAGAATTACGTGTAAAGGCTTTCGGATTTTTCTATTTCCTACATTTTAATGAGGTTTATTTTTTTTACGTTGATTTAAATTTTTATGAATTCAAAAACTTACATGTAATGTTACAATAAGTTTCAATATTAATTACGATTTTAATATTTTTTTATTTTCATTAAATTATATTGGACTTCAGTTATATATTTAATATTTAAATGGTTTTATTGTAGTTATCAATAAATAATATCTGTTTTCTTACACTACAATTTGAGAGATTTTTATTTGCAAGCGTCAAATTAACGTTAAAGCGCAAAAATTTATTTTTATGAAATAAGGAAAATCCGAGATAGAAAAGGCGTGTCGCCGCCGCCGCCACCGCACGCAGCCAAGAGAGCCCGGAGTAATACGATCATTCTACTAATCTCGAATGCTCTTACTCGTGAGTACGCTAAGAAGATCGCTGTCTCCTGACTTCTTGAGTCACAGGCTCGATTTGGACTTGGGCTTGATAGAATCGCTAAGCTTCAAATCTACCTCGTCGTCGATTGATTGGCTTTTCGAGACCATGGGTGTTGAGGGACTCTGCTCGTTCAGCGCCAGGGTCGATTTGCTCATGAAGTTACGGATACTTGGATTGACAATCTCGGACTTGGCTTTCCTGCCGTCGAACGAGACACTCCGATCGATGCTGGCTGCGCCCGTCAGATTCCTTATCTCCGACATCACCCAGGATCTCATGTCGTTCGCCGATACCGACAACTCGGGTTTAGGTGGTCTTGAGCTCGCTGGAAAATCGTTCCTCTCGTTAACCCTCTCGAATCAAATATTAGTTCTCTCCCTCTTTAGGTGACTATTATACTTACGTATTGGTACACTTTTGGTTTGTGGCATGACGCTGCGCTTGGGCGGCAATTTGGGCTGCTGCTGCATCATCCGCTTCTCCTCCTCCTCCTTCTTTTCGCCGAGTAGGTTATCCGTGATCTCGATGTAGGCGATCTTGACCTTGGCCTTGCTTGTCTTCACCACTCCGTTGCTTAGTTTGTGAGAGTCGACGATGCGCCGATATGACGAGGTCGTTTCATCCTCTTCTTCGTTGGAGAATTTTCATTGGATCAGAGGCGAGCCGTTGAGATCGCGCCCGCTACGGTTTCGGGCGTCCGCGAGGATGTTCTTGCGATTGATCGCCTAAATTCTCTGTGGCTTGAGCACACGCCGAGAGTCCAGGACTTGCGAGCCTGAGATCAGGGTCGAGGAGCAGCTCGAGGATCTCGTCTCTGTACTGCTCAAGCGCTTGTGAGTCCGGTGCTGGGGTATGTGCTAGTACGTCGAGACTGGTGCTCTCAAGAGATTGTCCGGCAAGGAGAAGCGGCGCTCGATCATGAGTCTCGAGCGTAAGCTACTGTTGCCGAGGATCTAGGGTTTGTCCGGGCTCGTGTGCCCATTGGATTTGCCGTCGAGGATGAGCTGGTGCCGGGTTGATGCTGATGAGTAGGTAGGCGTCGCTCGAGATGTACGAGCGCTCAGAGGAGACGGTCGAGGAGCGCTCTGAGGGATGTACGGGCGACATCGGCGGACTGAAACCTCGGGATATGCTGCTCTGGGAGCTGCTGACCGCGGAGTTGTTGCCTTAGTCGTCGTACTCGTTATGCCCGATCTTGCGCCGGCCGCAGCTGAGTTTTGGCTTCGAGGCCGGCAAATTTCACCGCATACATTTATTTCCGTTAAACGAATGTCTCCTACAAGAAATAAAAATATTTATATTTATGGTCATAAGAAAGATTCAAATGTAACTAAAAAAAATTTTACCTGGTTTCAGATCATAATGAATAAAAGGGGGTTTAATTTCATTGAGGTACTTTAATGCTGAAACGACTATTATTACAATAGATCTTGCTTCTCTTTCCGGAATATTTTTATTTTGAACAAAAGAAGGTTGGTAAATTACTTTAGAAAAGATATTTCGTTTCACTACAAACAACTAACGAAAATTTACCTGCTTCAGATAAAAATCTAAATCTTGATCATCACAGTATTCCAGTACATTACAAAACGAACTTGCTTCTTTTTCAAATACATCATAGAGTTTTACGACTCGTGGGTGATTCTATGCTTTGTGAGTGTTGTTCTCCCGTAACGCATGTCTGTCAGAAAGTAGGTAATAAGTATCAAAATTTGTCTTCAAGCAATTAATGAAATTGTGGAAAGTTCGATAAACTTACTATATGTAATTGGCTTTCTTGTTTTCTTCCCAGTCTTTATTTAATTGATTAACTTTACAAGTCACTTATTGCTTTTCTTTTAAATCAAATGCTTGCGAAAGAAATAATAAGTGAGTTAGAAATGGAACAATATAAAATTTTAAAAATTATCCATTGAAACTTACCTTATGTACCTCGCTTAAGCCGACCTTGCTGAGCAATATCATCAGCAAATACCTCTCGTTGAGCACTGGATGAGAAATGAATCTCGATTGGTTCTTATTGTGTATGCGCTTAAGCTCACGTAATTGCAGATTGCATTCTCACTTGAGTTTCTCCATCTCGAGTTGCAGATCGGCGGTCTTTTTTAAGCGCACTCTGGCGTAGTTTGAGTATCTTTTTCATCCTCGTAATACTTCTGCTATGATTACGAACTGGGCACCGCGTCAGGCTTAATGAAGGTGGTCCGGTACCGTTATGTGTAGGTAAGTACTGTTATATCGAGGTCGGCTAAGCCTTCTGCTGGTTACTGCGTTTTTCACTGTTTGATGGCCTCTTCTTTAGCAGCATCTTCTTCTGATGGTCGATATCTGCCTTACATTGTACTTAAGTTATGTATGTAATATTTAAATTGTTTTATTGTAGTTATTAATAAACTTAATGCAATAAAAAATATGTAATATATAATTTTTTCTAAACATTACCAGTACCTAGATTAGTCCAGAAATTAGTTGATGTAGACACTTCTGTGAAAACTCATTTTGTTCCAAATTTTGATCTAAAGTCTCGTTAGTTTAAAGAATCACAAAAACAAAACTTTATCATCTGTCTTTGTATATGAATGACTACTGTCTACTTTAATATAAACTGCATCTTTATCATAAACAATGCAATCAACACAAAAAAATGGAGCATAAATTAAACGTTTTCTTTGTAATAAAGTTTGTTTTTTTAATTATCCTGGCAGTGGACAAGGGTTTGGTAGATAAGTAACATTTTTAATCTTCAAATCATCACAACTACATATGTGAATTGAAGATTATTAAGTGGCACACCTTGAGCGTATCTGTAATAAAAATGTATTTTAATTAAACAATAAAATATTAATAAAATAATATTTTATTAATATTTTTTAAAAATTTTATTAAATGTATAATTGATCATTATCTTTGAATTTGAATGATAAGGAATTATTTTATGTGTTTTTATTACAGAAATTTTTTTAATTTAAATTGACAAATAAAAAAATTCAATTGTCAATACATACATCAACAAACCTTCATTTGTATTGAACCTTCATATAACCTTTAATTTTAATTATTCTTCAATTTTTCAAAAACTTTTTCTTATGGAATTAGACGAAGGTAATGTTTTGTTAAAAAAATAAATTGATTATAGTCTAAATTATAAATATTATTAATTTAAAACTTAATTATTCATTCTTTAATATATAATTATTTTCTTCAGATTACGTAAATTACGAAGAACAATATATTTTATATTATTCTGAGTATTATGATTATTTTATACGAGAACGAGAAATTTTAGAAGTGGAAAGTAGATTAAATAACAATTTCAAGATTAAAAAAAAAAAGAAAATAATTCAACGCTTAAAAAACATAATTATAATTTAAGAAAAAAAAAAGTGTAATTAAAACATGTTTATTTTGCTTAAATTTGTAATTTTTTCAAAGTTTTATATTTATTAAATTTTTTAAAGTTAAACATCAATGAAATGTCTTTTAACGTATAATCTTTTTAATATATTTACCTTGCCAATTCATTTATTTATTTTACCTAATCTTCATGAGTTTGGGTCAAATGCACCATTAAATCAACTTGTGGACTCATACTGGTTGTACATGATGGTAATTATTACTTATAAATATCACTATGTTTTAATCTTATAATACAATTGAATTGAATTTTCTTGAACTTTTCTAGTTGTATTTGTTCTCTATGAAATAGTCTGAACATTTCTTTTTTTTCGAGAAGGCTGTCTGTTTTGAGAATACCTATGTTGCCAATTCAGTAGTTTAGGCAGGTACGTTGAAGGATTGCTTGTTTATTTCCATTCTTATTTGTTAAAAATTGATTAGCTTTTTCATTTAAAATTGCAGTGAAAAGACTGCCACATTTATAATACCTTCAATATACTCTCTTATTCTTTTTATTACACCGCAGACACTATTCTTTTCATTAAACACCGCAGACACTAGAGGGAATGAACAAGAAATGGCGAAGATGTTATTGAGGCTTTTTAACTTCCCGTGGCGTCATAGTCTGGTCTAACTACTTTACTTGTCTTCGTGTACGACAACCATTTTTTTTAGCACTTTTGAGGTTAAACAAGAGTGTGCTTTAAGCTATAATTCCATCGTTGTTCCGCTACAGGTAGTATTTGCTGGACACTCATTCTCGCGTACTTGGTCTATCCTCTACTCGCCCTAATCTTCGACTTTGTCAACAGAATCCTCGGCTGCATCACTCCCTTCCTTTGTTGGCGCTGCTCCGTCCTATCTTAACCCTCTAAATCATGTCACATATCTACAGCCTTCTTTCGGCTACTTGCGGCTGTTGCTTCTGCAGGATCGTAAGGCCGTTGTTTTTGTTCTTCCTCTCTGTAGTTCCGTTCCTTTTCCTTCTTCTTTTTGAACTTCACCTCCGCGCATTTCATATCTGTATCTGGTATATGTATAACACAGCTCCATTATCGGAAATGAATGCACATTGTATAGTGCATACACGCGCATACATTTTCCATTTTCGTACACGAAAAATTAATTGATTTTGCGTATAGCGTACCATATCGCGTATCGTTTCACGTACGTTTCATCTTCTCTTTACGCAGACTCTAAATTCATATACACACGATTTTAATAAAGCCGAATGCTATTATTATTAAGGTGTGATAAAAGTTGCGAAAGTAATTATACATTTATTAGATTTTTTTGTTAGATCTTTCTTTCTACAGTTGAGTTTCTCTTCCTCCTTCTTCTCGAACTTAATCTCCGAGCAGTTCAGATCTGCATATGTATATGTATATCACAGTTCACATTAGCAAATAAGCAGAAAGTAATGCACAGTGCACATATGCGCATACACTTCCGCCTCACAGATGTACAACAGTACAGAGCTTCCCTCTTCTCTCACTTTTTCTCTCTCTCTATCTGTAAAAATTATTAATTATGAATTTTACTAATTTTAATAGGTAGGATCTTTAACTTAAAGTCCTACATTTAATATATTTAACTGTCATTAAACTATATACAATTTTTTATAAAATCATTTCTATTAATAAGCTGAAATTCCAATTTACATTTTAATATTATCAATTGAAGTTAATTCGAGTAAAGAAAAACTAAATTGTGTACAGTCAAGTGGATATTAATAACTATGTATGGAAGCACATGACTGAACATATTCTATATAACACTATTATGAAAAGTCTTTTATCTTCTAAACGTTTTTTAAATGATTCCTCAATTTTAAAAGTTGCTTGTTTACCATATTTGTATAAAATATTTGAAGTTTTCTAAGCAATTTCATTAAAATAAAATAATTTTACTTAGGAAGTATTTAGTAATTTTTTAAAAAGGTACAGATTTCTAAATTGCAAGCAGATATCTTGTATGATTGATACTTTTTTTATTATGAATTTAGGTAGTAAATAATATATATCCTATAATAATGTTCAATTCATAATAATTTTATTTTTATTTTTTTTCTAGAATATATATATATATATAATAATAAAAAAAAATAGCTCTCAAAAAGAGATTCTGCGTCTAGCAAATTATTAAGTGAAGGAAAATCATTTTTAAATTATTAAAATGAATTTTATTCCTTTTTATAAATGAAAAATTTAACCAAAGTTATAATATTGTTTAAAAATAACTTACTCTATAAGAGCAAAGTAAATCAGAATCTGATCAAATGCCTTTGTAGTATTAAAATTTGGTGAACAAGATAAGAAAAGTAACAATTTTTAATTTTTAACTTTAATTGTTAATTATTTGTATACAAATTATTTTTTCTTTTTCAAATAGAAAACTTGTTTTAATATTATATCATAAGAATAATATTATCTTTTTTGGAAGATGAAGTTAAGTATGTTCAATCAATTCAAATTGCTGGGAATAAGAAGACAAAGAAACAACAAGTATTGCAAACAGAGCGTAAATCAACAAGTATTAAACAAACTCAAATAACACTTATATAAGCATTTAAAAATCATCCAGTATTAATTATAAAAAGTAAAACTGTCTTTGACAAAATCACTAAAAATGTATAATCTTGTGCATATATTTACCTGTCCAATTTACTTATGTATTTGACATGATCTTTATGAATTTTGTAAATGCACCATTAATTCAACTTGTGAACCATACTGGTTAAAGATAATGATAATGGCAACTTAAAAGTATCAAAATATTTTGATCTTCTTATATAATTGAATGAAGCTATTTGCATATCTTTATAAAGTGTTACATCTTCTAAATTTTTGAAAATTATATCCATTCTGTCTAATTAGAGTTTTTTTGATTTAATTTATTAACATTGTAAAATTCACTGTCCATAAGAAATAAACCAAAACTCATAAATTTTACCAGCATATGTTTTTCGTTTGATATGATATACATTTTTGTTTCAAACATATGAACACAAATATTCATTACATTTGCCAATAACTCTTATTAATCCTAAATTTTTTATAAAGATTCTGTAACAGTATTTCTGATTTTATTTTGTTTTACTAAGAACGTAAACAAGTTCTGAGAATTTTGAAGCTTTTGTGAGTCAGATATGACTTTTAGAAATTTTGTAGTCCTAAAAAGATATATAAATATTTGTTAAATTGTAGCTAATACAATTTTTTATAACATTAGGTTGTTTTAGAGATTATAAATATAGGCTTCATAAACTTACTTAATCTTTTCTAGTCTTCTCAGTTCTACTTGAAAGCTTCTTAACATTTTCTGTTATTAGAAAAGGCATTCTGTTTTGCGAATACCGACGGTGCATACTCAGTAGCTTAGTCAGGTTTATCGAATTATTGCTGGTTTACTTCCATTCTTTTTCTTGAACAATTTATAAGTTTTTTCATTGAAATTATTTTTGGGAAAAGACTGCTAAACTTACAACACATTCAAGAAACTCCATAAATGCTTCAAGAAACACAGCTGACACTAGAGTTGACGAACAAGAAAGAGCGAAGAGGTTATAGAGGCACTTCCACACACGATGGCGTCATAGTCGGGACTAACTACTATACCTGTCTTAATGTACGATAACCATCTTTTTACTTTCGAGATAATGCAAGAGCTACGTCTTTTAGCCATAATAAATAAATATTATCTACGCAGGGACATTTATTATAATTTTCATTAATTTGTGATTTTTTTAAATTGTAAGCGTTAGTTCTCTACAACTCATAAGCACGTACGTTTCCTTTCCTTCTCTCGCACTACTTTTCCAATTAACAAAATATGCTTATAGCGAGAGAAAAATAAACAGTTGGTTAGTCCGGACTCCTTATTCGCCGTAATAAGTAGTAAAAGTAATATCAATATATTTATAAATAAATTATAAGATGAAGATAAAAGTCATTTTTTCATTATTCCTTTTAGCTATTTACAGTGGGTAGTTGACGTCGAAGTTTTCTATGAAAAAAGAACGAAATAAAAGTAGTAATTGATTTATAACTTTTATATCTCCTATCAACACCTATTTATTTTTAATAAAAATGAGTTTCGACGACTTTCCCTTTTTTTAGTTATATACAATATGCAATTATATATAAGTAATGAACATGAATATCTCCGAATATCATTTCATTTTTTTTAACAACTTGACGGAGTTGCTAGGAGATAATAAAGTTAACATCTCACGACTAATGTAATTCTATTCAGTACGAAGAGAACCGTTGAATACCATACCATAACGACGACCTTTTGAAATATCAACGAGAAAATGGAAATGATGACGTTGTTTTTAATCTTTTTTTCATGGATTAAACAAAATTTTAATATTTCTATTACGATGAATAAACTAATCATCGAAAGTTTATGTCACGTGGAAAATTGGGATAATGTGGATTCAATTTGCCAGAAATGCCGAAAATCATGTGGAGATACCCCTCTGCAAATAGTATTAGAATTGTAAGTAAATTTTTTATATATAATTTTTTTAAAAAAAAACAAAATATTATTATTTAGTTAATTAATTTAAAAAATTTTTTTTTCAGATAGATGTTGATTATAAATTGTGTAAGATTTATGTTGTTTTAATAACGGATTAATGAAAAAAAAAGAATTTTTCATGTTTATCTGAATTAATAACATGTATTAATTTATATCTATGTCAAGAGCAAGAAAAAGTTTTTTTGAATAAAATAGTGAAAATAATCTGTAGTTTTTATCTAATGTTTTTTAATATTCTCTATTTACTAAAGTTAACCTTTAAATGACAAATTATAGTTATTTATTCATTATTGTAAAATTATCATACTGGTTTCTAAATATGCCTTTCAATATTAAGTTTTGCCTTTCTATTCAATTTCATTAAAAACAACTGCAAGTTCATACGACTTTAAATTATATGCAATTTTTTGTAAGCTTGAATAGTTAGATTTTTTTAATTCAGAAAACTCAATTTACTGATTCAATTCTAAAAAGACACGATACTTTTTGTACAAAGCTATAGCTGTTTGCAATCATGGGCAAAGCTCTTTCTGAATTTCTATCAGTGATTAAGTCAACGAGTCTTTCTTATTTATGTACATAAAATGAAAATTTTGTGATTGTAAAAAATGTGAACACCAACACATTGTTTAATTGTTAAAGCCATAGTAAGTAGATTCATTGACATCATGGACACTAATTGAATTTAGTCTATCAACATCATGGGCTCGAATCGGACTTAACAGCCCGAGGATGATGCAGGGCATGATAACTGCGTAGGCGCTTATCACAAATGGATCGTTGAGCAGTCAAAGCAGAATGTCTAAGTGCTATTAGCCATTAAACTGTAAATTTCGGCGCATGGAAATTTTCATGTAGCGGTTGCAACAATAATAGTAGTCGTCGTCTGTAATTCGGCAAGCATCAGCATCACTAACTCTGACGTGGTCAACAGCATCATCGGTTGCATCATCTCCTTCAATTCATTGGTACTGCTCCGACCTGTGTTAACCCTCGAAATAATGTTATATATCTAGAGCTGTCCTCCTTCTTCTGGCGGCTGTTACTGCTGCTGTAGGGCCGTTGCTTCTGTGCTTTCTCTATGCAGTTACTGCCTCCTTTTTTTGTAGCTCCAAATCAGTGCACTTCAAATATGCATGTGAATATGTATATTACAGATCACATTAGCAAAAAGTAATGCACAGTGCACACAAGCGCATACTGCCGCTCCACAGATGTACGACAGTATAGAGATCTTCTCTTCTATAAATGCTTGTAACGATGCAGTTTCAATTCTAACTCTTGTAGGCAAAGGTAAATAAGATCTGATTATGTAAACTGACTTATGATTTTTGTAAATAAAATTAGTAGAGCGTTAGCGTGTTGAAGGTAAACGGATTGAGTTTGAGCGAGTTTGAGAAATTGATGAAGTATGATGAGCACGTAGTCAAGTAGATGCTTTCTAACGTTGCCAACCTATAGAATAATTACACAATATAAAGTACAGTTGTATTATTAGATGTGTTTTCTAAACAAAATAAAAATTTAGCTGATAAGGAAATGGAAGTTCATCAACATTGTGTTCAATTAACTGAAATGCTTCATCTTAAGATTATTTTTTTAATGCTGCTTATAAGTCTCTACGGCTTCAGTAGTTTTCTTCCGACAACTCAGAGAAGTATCATCATTCATAATAGTTGTACTGAGTATTTCCGTTATGAGACGATAATTGTAGATAAGTCCTTCAAACACAATTACGTAGCTCTGGCCGAAATCAACGTAAAGACAGATTTAACCGTACTTAGGGCACATCATCAAAAAGAGACGGAAATTTTTTTCAGGCTTCGTAGTGACCTAGTTATCGTCGTTGTCGACATCTCGTTCATTAATACTTAAGACTCAATTAGACTGCAATAGTCTATTTAATCTGTTTAACACCGTCGAACTGAATAAATTAACTTGATATATGAGCAGCCACGTTCCGTCTTGCAAACACTGTGAGCAAATAAAGTTTAGTTGACTTAGAAAGTATTGTGATTCGTTATATAGCATTTAATTGATTTATTTTTTAGTCCCAAAAAAGTTATTGATATGAAAAAAAATAAGATTACTTACTACAAGAATTCTGGTGAGATTGCTTGTCTGCTTCAACTTTGTGCCCTTCTGCCTGATGGGGCTGGTGATAATAAACTATCATCGCGATATCGATTAAAGCAAGCTTGCGCATAATCAAGAGTCCGACCCTTATGAACGTCGTTAATTGATGATCGTCAATGAATATCGTCGAATGAAACGCGTCTTCTTCGTCTAACTCGGGCTCTTCTTTCTCATTCACATCAATTGGGCGATGAAGCTGATCCCGTAATGGGCCGATAGAAATCCCTTTCACTTGTCGGGTTTTGACGTCATCAACTTTCTTAAATACATTATTGTCTTCGGGCTGTTCGTCCTACTTTGACACGTGCAGGTCATCCAAACGAAGATAAAGAATAAAAATAGAAAGCAGTAGCTTCCACATTATTAACAATAACTTTGTCATTGTCCTTGTATTTCTTAAACAGATTAAATAATAATGATTTGTATTAAATAAATTAAAAAATTAAAATAAATAATATTTTAATTTAATTATTTGATAATAAATTGGAGCAAGCTGTTTGCAATGACCGCACCAGGGAGCATAGAACACAATAAGGACATTCTTAAACTTGTCATAACTTTTTCAAAGTTCTTATCGACAAGAAAATTGACAGACTATTTTTCCAAATGTTAAGGTTAATATTAAATGAGGTGATTCGAGAGTTTACATTTGAGAAAATGAGGAACGAATGACAATGTCAACATTTAGCTCAGAAGTTTCAGGCTTGTACTTGGATAATTATCTTCAAGATTTATGATACGCATTGCTGGAATGTTTTCTTTTTCCATTCTAAAGAACTACAACATATGTTGATGATCAAGCTGGTCAACATCAATGATGACAAAGATGATCTGGAATATTTAATTTAAAAATTAATTAATCAACATAAATAGAGGAAAGAGTTAAATGTTTGTATATAAGTTATTGTAGAAATTCAATTTCTCAGAAGTAAATTCATCATCAAAATTAGATTTTTTGTCATCAAAATTAAAAGAAAATATTTTAGTTACTTTTTGTAAAATGAAAAAATATATAAAATAAAAAATATTCACAATACCTATTTGAATAGGATGATCTTCTTATTATCAATTCAGTATTCATTGAATACTTCCTAACTCTGGCTGGCAAGTGTAAAGACAGTCATCAATCTCATTGGCAACATCCAAGAATACCTTAGCATTTTTGCTCTCGAGATCCTGAATTAAATAATAAGATTATTACTTTTACAAACAAAGAAAAAATACATAATTTCAAAATTTTTGAACTCCAAAACTAACCTTGAAGATCATAGATAACAACTTGATCTGTTCAATAAATTCCTTAGAAAAATAAAAAGAAAAGAGTTCAAAGTCTTGTCTTCTTGGTGAACCAGTTGATTATTTTCTCAGTATCGCATCCACCAGTGTAATAGATGAATTCAGGATTTTTATCCTTCATGTAAAATTTCAGATTTGGGTAACCACATACATTGTTAGACTCAGTCAAGCTAAACTCGATAATGACATCAATTTTAGCAAGTTTGATTTTAGAATCATCTTTTTTCAATAAAATTAATGTGAAATTATAATTTTTTGTTTATAAATATCTCTACCGTTGAAATCAATGTTGAATCAAACAATTGACTGAATAGATTGAATTGACTGAAATAAAAATAAAAATACAGACTATTGTTATTTTCATATAAACAATAGTGACTTTTAATATTATTAACCTTCTTACAGAATATATAAGTTTAGCAATAACTAGTGCTAAACCATATTATTTGTGACTTTTTTTTTCAATCAAATAGAAATTTTTTTTTTTTTTTGAACAGGTATATAAAGATTAGATAAAAATCAAAGCAAATATTAAAAATTATAAATAACAACAACAACATCAAATGTAAGTAATGAACCCGTATAATATAATAAAGAATATTACAACTGATTTCTCTTATATATTTGTAAATGAAAAAAGTAATTAAACCAATTTTTGCAATTTGTATAATAATAAGATTAATAACTTTTAAAATTTTTATGTTGCAGAGTGTCTTTTACTTTTATAAGCAAACAAATAATCAGCAAAATTTTCGTTATTAATTAAAATTAAAAAATTTGCAGGTTAGTAAATTCTTATATAAAATATAAATATAATATAAAATTATATAAAAATGCTCTAGGCCTACGTTTTCATAACGAGCTATTCTCCATTTCTTAAATAAGTAGCTTAGTTGGGGATTATAATTGTTAAATAAACAAATTTTCAAAGATGACAGAACACATAAACTGGATGATAAACTAAGAACATGAAGTACATAAACACAGCTAACCTCAAATGCAAACATCAACGGCAAGTCGCATATTTCCAAAATCTGCGTGTTTCGCATAGGCTGTAGGCAGTAAAAATAAAATCAATCGCGTCGTAGACAGCCGGCGGCGCCGAGGGCGGTATAAAAATAATGTAGTCCCATCCAACCGTCCATCTTTCATCGCCTCTTCTCCTGTACACTAGGCGAAAACGACCGAGGCAAGGAGTTGCCGCCGCGGCAGAGATCGAGCCTCACAGCCCGAGGTAGCCTAAGGATCGAGGGAGGGAGGGAGGCGGAACGAACTTATCGTTGCCGGGAGAATTGAAAGCCGAAGGAGCGCCGATTTCGCGGTTGATTATCTGCGCGAAAATCTCAGCAGCTCAGCTCTACAAACCGTTCAACTCTGTACGCCCTTCTGCTCTCCCGCCTCTTAAGCTTAGATCCTATCTGGTCCGCTATAAGCTCTTCCTCTCTCGCCAGACTCTTTGACGCTACACTTTATCCCGCTCTATGTAGGCAACGATGAATTAACTGGAGAAGAGAAAGGAATATAATCATCTAATGATCGTAAGAATGTGCAACGGGTATAAAGTGCACTCGGCCATAGAAGCTTGCTCAACGAAACAAGCGCACGCGCGTAGTCGTCGAGCGACGCTCCGTTGCAGTCGCGAAACAATAAGGGAATGGTGAAACGCGCACTGCGATTCTGCGATTGTGCCGCTGAAAAGAGAGAACGCGCGCGAGAGAGCTAATAGGAAATCGATGCGTGCGAGAGAGCTAAGAGGCAATCGATGCGCGCCGAGTTGCGACAGGGGATAATTGCACGCCGTCGACGTATAAGTCGTCGTTAACTGGTAGCTTCTCCTGCCGCGTTTACCAAACGACGAACGTCGCTTTCGCGAGGCACTCGCGAGGCGGTGTTCCGAGCAAATAATCTAGCTGGGGTGGTATTCCGTAAGTTGGCCAAGTGCTAAGGCTTGCTAGCGCTGGCAGCGCTTCTGTTACGCGGGCGCTGCTAGAGCAGACTAGGCGTTTTGTCCTATGCTTAAGAATACGGACGAAACGCCTAACCTGCTTGTCCAAGCACAAGCGCTGCCAGCAGTGCCAGAGCTAGCAAGCCTTAGCACTTGGCCAACTTACGGAATAACACCCCTGTCGATGATTAATGTCAGTAAAGGGGCTCAACGCCAGAGAGACAGAGAAGATACGAACACGCCTAACGCATTGGATTTGCTTATATACACCGACTTCCATGAGGCTCTTCTCTATTCTCCATTCGAGCATACCTCCTGTCCCCTGCGCGATTCATGAATGAATTCCTTATGCTGAGAACATGGATCGCATTCTTTTGCACTTGACTAGCCATAATAACCGCGGCGTGCACCGGAACAACTGATACTTATAAATATTATTTTCCAGAGTCGCTTTCAATGAGCCCGACCCCCTCCCCCCTCTTCTTGTATACACGTGTGTGTTTGGATATTTCTGAAGTGGATTTTGTAATTTGCTTTCTTTTTTTCTTGCTTGTTATAGTTATAAGATTGTGTTTTGACGTTTAGTCATGTGCGTGTTATTTGAATTGTTGTTTACTCGTGAGACTCGACTAGTGGAACTTTCGCTAGTATTTAAGATATCTGATTGTCAGGCGTTTTGTCGTTTATAATTGTATACGTTTTCTATTTTTTTTTTTACTTTTAAGCCTATTCTATTATACTCATAAATATTGAAATCATCATGAAACACTAAATATTGACTGCATAAATTTCTATGACTAATGGCATCTACGCCTAATGAAATAGTGATCGCACCATTTAGTGTTAAAGTTTCTACCAAAGTATTCATTCGTAGAGCTCTACATTAGAGTGGCTTATCAATTTACAAAAAAAAATCGTTTTTAAATGCCAAGTCTTAAGTAAATTTAAGATGCTTGGAAATCATCAATTTCCTGGTAAAATAGCACGAGACCCCGAAATAAATCAAAGCAAGAGCATATTCTGATCATTCTCGGCAGAGAATTCTGTATCCTGTACAGATCGTATCGTTTTTCGGACGATGAATTATTTCACGGTTCGACACTCCCCCCCAAGGCTTATACTAATTTCACGGTGTATTTTAGCCGACAGCTCAATTTTTCCATCAACCGCTCTTTCTCTCTCATCTTTTTATTATTACCGATGGCAATTCTCTTCCACTCCATTTCTACGAACCAGTTCCACGCTTGATTTTTTTTTATATTCCACTTCTTCTGCCGCTGATGCTCTAGTGTGGCAAACGTCGTATTGTCTTCTGCATGAGAAATGAGCTGAAGATGAGAGAGGGTCAGGACGTCCCACAACTCGTACTGCCGCCGGGATACTAACTCGTTAGAAGTGTAAAATTTTTCCTTGTCTTTTTTTTTCTTCTTTTTTTCCATCTCTATATTGGGTGATTGAATATAATACGAGTATAGATGACAAGGCTCTCTCTCTCTCTCTCTTTCTCTCGACTTTTAACTGACGCGTTATTTTCTTGATAGACGTCCGTTGTCGTCGACAACGACGGCGTCGTTCTACTAACGAATTTCTTGGCCGGATTAAACGTGCGCGCGCTTTGCTCTCCGTCTTTTCTTTAATTTCGAGAAAAATGAACGCTCTGCTCCGCAAAGAGTAAAAAGTCAATTTAGCGAAATAAGTCGGAGGGCTTTTAAGAGGATAAAAATTAAAATTTTTCATTAACGCAGAGAGCATCACAAGAGTGTCAGTTGAAACAACGTATAAAAATTCGAAAAAAAATATTAATTTGGAGTACAATCCTTCTATATATCAATATATAACATATTAATATCTAATTATAATTTTTGTTAAATATTATTTTTAATTTTTTATTTATTAAACGGTTTTTATATAGAAGGGGGTTTAATGAACACTCGCTTAATTACATTCACCTAAAAAATTAATTTTTATATAAATCTTTGAAAATTAATAAGATGTAGCATTTAATACACTGTTAGAAATGTTCTTAATTGTACTAAACTTTTAAGATAAATTATTATTTTAAATTAATATTTTTAGTATTGAAAACAGTTTTAACATACTTTTAGATTAAAATTAATAATATTTTGTTGTAATTAACAAATAATAAACAATAACAAAAAATTTGTAATTTATAAAAAATTCTACTAAATAAAATTTCAAAAAATAAAATATTGAATAATCTTAAAAGAAAAATTATTAAATGTCAAAATAATATTAAGAGTAATAAACTTTTAAAATAAAATTATAAAAAAAGTTACTAAAAATTTTAGAAATAAAAATTAAAATAATTCTTAAAATATATTTATTAATATTAAAAATGTTTTTTTAAAATATTATTTTTAAATAGTAATATTAAAAATCATCAAGTGACATTCAATTAATAAAATGTTCGCATAAATAAATTAATTCTTTAATGAATTAAAAACATATACATATGTAAATATATCGAATACATTAAAAATTCAAGTGTAGCGCTGTTTTCTATAGTTCACCGATTGACCACTACGCGGACAGCGCATAAGTCGCTCTTCTCGCAAGAGAAAAATTGTTCTTATGTACATATAATAGGCTCGTTAGGGTAATATGATTTTTAAAAATGTTACATGAATTTTAACTAGAATAATATTATGGATTTTAAATTTATACATTAATTTATCCTTTAAAAATTTTATTAATTTTAATTTAAGTTATTAATATGTATTCCATTGGTCTATTACAATTAAAATACGTAACTGTAAGATGACTTCCATTACAAATGTATTAAAAGTTACTTCAAAATTTTTAAAAGTGTAGTTTTTACATATTAACATAATTTTGAACATCCCGATAGATAATAAACATTGAAATAATTAATTTTAAAAAGTTGACAATTAAAATTTAAAACATATATTTTAATCTCGAACTAATAAAGATTTAATAGATTAAAATAAAAATTGTTAATAACTTTTTATAAAAAACATTTCAATGTAGATATATTATCTACCATTGTATTGTACTTATGCTTTCCGATTATCGTTTGTAAGATATAACAATTTTTATTCATTACCTTATGCATTTAGAATATCTATACAATTGTACATAGTGAACCTTTATATTGATTTACTGCATTATTTTGAAGATTTTTGTCATAGAAGTACATAGAATTGTATTTTAAAAATTGAAATTGACAAGAGAGAAGCAATTGAACCTAAAAATAATCGTAGCGTAGAAATGAAATTCATAACAATTAAAAAAAGAACAAACTTTAAACGAAAAAACATAGACGTACTGCTTGAAATTTTAATTTCTAATTAATATAAACAAAGAAAAATTTTTAAAATAGACTAGTATAAAAAAAAAGTATATTTTTTCTTATATTTTATTTAGACAGATAGAGTAAAATACAAATTTGACAATTAAGTAAGTAAAGAACTTTATTAAATTACAGAATAATTTATATAAATTATTAAGAAAATTTTCAATTAATTAAATAATAACGATTAAAATAAAACATACTTTTCCACGTATTAGAAATTTAAACTTCAATGTTGAAACTAAGAAAAACTTATTCGTTATAAAGATTATTACATACTGAATATGTAACGGCAAATATAAAGAAAAAACTATACATCTTACAGCTCGATCTACTTTACTTAGCGAACATTGCGTCTAATAAACACAAATCAAGCAGTTAGCCATTCGAACAAGGGCAAATCGGTCAGAAAGGCATCTCATTGACCTTAAAAAATAAAAATATTATTATATAGATAACAATTATAATTGTGTTATAATTTTTTAATAATAACTTTATAACTTACTCGTAAAATTAAGTCCCAACATCCTAAATTAATGACTTTTGTAAAAATGATATACGGTGGCGTTATTTTCAATCTTCTGCGACGCGGTACCCACACCTTCGTCTGTGGTACCCAATAGAACCGACGTTGGTAGCATTTTGATATAAAGATTACGTTGTTGTATGTTTCTTTTACATAAAAATAGTAAAAAACGTTTATGAGAGACCGGATAGAGAACACCATATTGAGCAAGAAATGGTTTTCGATTGATGTGAGTCTGATAGCTTACGTGAAATGATATTTAAGCTTTAATATAAAGAGAGAAAGAGGGTGTGCACCTGAGGTCGCTACTCTCCGCTCGCGTAATAAGAAAAACATAGCGAAAAGTTTACGTATTTCTTACAATCCTCATTCTACTACACCCTACTCCCTTTTGAAAAACGTCTAATTTTTTTCTACTTCCACAAAACTGCTACTAGCTGGTACTATTCCCTTAGTAGTGACTTTCTCAATCATTGTTCCTTAATATCTCCTCTATTTTTTGTGGTTACTTCCATTATTCGACTTTTAAAAAGAATGATATATATACAAGTTAGTGGGTTATTAATCATTGAGAGTTAAAGAGAAAGAGAGAAACGAGTGCGTTTGTTTTCACCCATCTATTTGCTGACTGTTGAGGATAAAGTTTTGAAGAGGCATTAAGAGAAAATCACGAGCTACATTTCAGCTTGTCTATTGCCTGCGGATAAATCAATCTGTAGGCTCTACATACCGATTTTTTATTTTAATACTTTTATTTCCGATAAGTCATTCGTTTCATTAGTAGTAGAAAATTATATTTATTAAATATCTATTTATAATTAAATTATACATTTTTTATAATTTTTAATTTCTAACGGGGTTCAATAAACAATCAATTAAAAAAAAAATTATTTTAAAAAATTATAAAATTAAATGATTTAATAATTTTATTTTTATAAAAACATATATTTTAATTATTTTAACGAATATTAATTAAATTATTTAAAAAATAAGATAACATATTAATACTTAATTAACGTTAGTATTTTTTAAAATAGGTGCAATTCTTCAATAAAAATACTGGAATAAAAATTGAGATTGAATAATACTGAATTATAAAATGGATGAATTATTTATTAAAGAAATAATAGAAATCGAAAGTCTTGATGAAGATATTACAATTGAAATAAAAGAAAATTATGTAAGTTATAAGTTTATATAAAATCTTTTATAAATTATTTATTAATAACGAAAATTATTTATTATTTAATTATTTTTAACTTATTTTTAATTTATTTCAGTTATTGATTAAATCAAAAATAATTAAATAAATAATTTTTAAAAGAATTTTCGATAAAAATTAAATATTTGATTATTATATATTTATATAATATTTTTAATATATTTTTAAAAAATTAAAAAGTTACAATTGAATCATTTTAGTATATACAACCTTAATTACTAATAATTGAAATTATTTATTAATGAAATAAAAAAAATTTAATTAAATAAATTATACTTTATAATTTATTTTATATACTTTTCAGAATATTTATTACAAAAATGGTATAAAAATAACTGGTGATTGTCACGATGATATTAGAGTAGAAGAAAAAAAAAAGAATATATGCAAAATCTGTTATAAACAATTACAGGACAAGCCTTTGTTATTAATCGATGGTATCGAGGTTAGTTTACATTTTAATGTACTAAAAGTTATTATTAATTGAAACTTATATTTTATTTAAAACAATTGTACACCTTTAAAATTGTTTTTTATCATTCTAACCTCAAAATATCATCTTTCTAAAAAATTTTGAGTTTGAAATGATGAAAAATAAAAAATGGCATGTTACTGGGTTTTTTTTTGTACCGCACACAATGTTCTCCCTCGATTCGATCGAGAGAACAAAATTCGTATGAGGCGCAATAAAAAATGTTCATTTTTAAAATTTCATGCGTTTTGCAATACTAGACGCAACACACATCCCGTTCAATGACAGTAATATAATATTTTGTTCATGAAAAAAATGATAAAGTAAAAGTATATTCTTTATAAACTTGAGAATAAATTTATATAGAATATTAACACCCATTGCTTTAAAATTGAAGTTTATGTACTAATTGATTATAACGACCAAAGTAAAACAAATGAAATATAACCATACAGATATGTTACTTCAATTATTTGCAATATATGTTTGTCTTATTATAGAACACAAAGTAAATTTAATATTTAAATATTTTAGGATAAAAGAATTTTTTTTAATGTGTATGCTAAACGATCACTGTCTAAATCTTTCTAGCCCAAATTACGAATTTATTTATAAATTATATTTTAATAAATAAATAAAATAAATAATAAATTTTATTTTACAAATTGATAAATATTGAAGATAATTAATTGTATAATTAAATTTAATTAAGAATATATAATTAAATTATACATGCATATTTTTACAAAATCAGTTTAATATTTATGTTTTATAATAATTTTATTTCACAATGCCAAAAGTAAAACGAAAGAGTGACCAAAAAAAAATGAAGAGTTAAAAAAAAAGACAACTTCAATCATCTTTAAAAACGATTAAAAAAAAATTCTAATAGAAAAATTAAAAATAAACTTAGAATTGCTGAAAAGAGAAAAGACATCGTTTATAAAGAAAAAGAAAATTTGAGTGATAAAAGTAGAAAACAGGCCAAGCGAAAAAACATTGTTCATAAAGAAAAAGAAAACTTGAGGGATAAAAATAGAAAACAGGCAAAGCGAAAAGATATCATTTATAAAGAAAAAGAAAAAGTGATGAATAAAAATAGTATACAGGAAAAAAGAAAAGATATCATTTACAAAGAAAACGAAAATGTGA
>JAPYYQ010001693.1:0-39714 GCA_030522585.1 Anagyrus pseudococci
CTCTCTCTCTATGATCAAACAAAGCCAAATGCATCCTGTTACAAACGTCGGCGCACGGCTCTCTATTGCTATATAATGGCGATCTTACGATCTTATAATGTAATCTATAATAAGAAAAAGAAGGATGATGAGGTAAGCTCGGCGGTCAAGTAATACAACCTCGGCTCTGCAGACAGCGGGAAGGGGGGGAGGGCAGCAGTTATGGAAAAATGTGTAAAGATCGCTGAGGAAGGGGGAGAGAGAGAGACGCGGATGTGGACGAGTCTATAGGACGGCGAAGTGACGCGCGGTCAATTTTCTAATCGTTCGCCTTTAGCGGCGCGCGCGCGCTCACGAGCGGCCTGGCTTTATATAGCGGCCAATCTGCCGCGGACGATTGCTCATTAGCATGATAATGACGGTGGCCAAGGAGCACCCCCCCCCCCCCCCTTCCCGACCCGCGAACCTTTTCTCGCCGCGTCTAGCGGACTCGAAGCTTGACCAATCGACGTGATGACGTTTCTCTCTCTCTCTCTCTCTCTCTCTCTCTCTCTCTCTCTCTCTCTCTCTCTCTCTAGCTCGCATACACACAGACTACCCTTGGCTTCTTTGTTTTGTAAAAATGTATACGTGTAAAAGCGCCGTCGGGGGCGCGATTTTTGCGAAACGACGAGGCGTATATAACCGGACGCATGCACATACATAATATTAGTTCGTGCCTCAATGCGAAAATATAAGCTTTTTTATCAATATATATATATATATATATATAATGGAGAAGAAGAGCCGCGTGAGTCTGCGCGCGCCGTTATACTTTTCAAAACAAGCACGCGAGAGCGGAATCGAGGTCCCCGCGCTCAAGAGAGAGAGAGCAAACAGAGACGCGCGAAATCCTCGCTCACCCCGCTTTTGGTGGAAGAGAGAAAAAGAAGCGGCGTGTGTTTATTGGCAAAACAGGAGCGTCACTTTTAAGAAGAAAAACCATCAACTCATCATCCCACCCTCCCCCTCATCATGCGCGTCTTTAAAAAAATCCCGTGATTCAGCAGATCCAGAGGCTGTAAGCGAGAAACAAACGACGAGATAAAACGATAATCCCAGAGCGGGGCTCTCTGTATCGCAAGGCTTTTAATTAGCAGCGCTCCTCCGGGGCGAAATCGGCTTTCGCGAGAAGAGAAACAAACACAATGCCCGCGCGAGCAAACGAGAGCGAATCGCTATTTCATGTATATACATTTCGTCGAAGCGAGCACACGGTATCGCGTGTATTATCAGTGCGAAATCGCGCAAGATCGACAGCCGCGATAAGCGCGTTGTATAGCTTTTACGATACCGCGGGATTTCTCTCTGTTTACTCGGCGCACGATCGACACAGCTGAGCTTTCCTCGCTTTTTATACGAAGTATGTGGCATATATGACGAACACTCTATGTTCTTTATTTTTTTTTTTTTATAACCGAGTAGTGATGTAATCGCCAGCTGATAAGCGACGACACGCGCGTCTAATGGGATTTCACACTTGATACAGTGAGGTGTGCTCAGTGCCCGAAAACAGCGCATGCAAATAATTATTTTTCGAATTCCGCAGCAGAAGTGCGCAAACACGATCGCACCGCGTATATGTGCGATCGAACTCATTGCGCGCTCGTGTATATGCGCGTATGTCGTCGCCTCATCGAATCACCTTTATTTATAAATCCAGCGCGATTTAACGCCATCGCGAGAGAGTCCAGCGCTCTCTCTCTCTCTCTGTCGCTCAGCCGGCAGACGTATATACATATACTCGGTACTCTTCTTTTCTTTTTATTATTCTTTTTATTTGCCTCTCGTCGGCTCTGTGTAATTATCCATTCTATCCGCGCGGCGGCCAATTAAGGCGGCCATAGAAATCTGCATAGTTTCTTTCGCGCGCTTTCACAAGCTTAAAACGCCATAAAGGAAAACGAAAATGATAAAGAAAAAAAAAAGAAAAAGGAAAAACCAGCGCTGTATAAAACTCTCTCGCGCTCTCGCAGCGTGTCACGATCTTTTACCACTGTCCTTGTTTTTTTTGTTTTGTTTCCTCCGGGCCTCTCCTCCCCTCGACCGCTTTCTTTCTCTCGTCGTTTTATAAGCCAGCGCCTCTTTCCCATGACAATGAGAAAACCGATGTCGCTCGATCTGTCGCAACGACTTTTTCCCGCGGCTCTCTTCCCCCCCCCCTCCGCCCCTGGTTATATCCACTCTTTATAATCTGCCCTCTTCGTTGCACTTGTCACGGTCGAAGCAGGAAAGGTGTATTTTCGTCGAGCACACACAGACACACAGATATACACAAGGAGAGCTTACGAAATGGAGTCGCGGAAGACGCGCGCTCCTTCTGCCTCCAATCGTGTGTTCTACTTCCCTTACTCGCGATATTGCTCCAGTTTTTTTTCTTCTTCTTTTCCGACACGCTGACGCTCCGAAGTGTTGCTTTCGAAACTCTGCGGCGGATCAGTGGCTGTATCGGTGTATACAGAATAGGAAGTGATTCACGGCTGTTTGAAAAACTCGCATGAGGGAGGGAGGGAGCTTTATTAATTCACGTATTATATCTTGCGTGTGAACGGCATTTCGAGAGCGCGTGAGATGAGAAGCTGATGGTGCATTAATCTCTCTCTCTCTTTTCGGCTTATTATTCGGCTCGCGTTCGAATGGGGGGGGGCCCACTCGTACGTAGCAGCTGACGCCGGGGCATTATGTATTACACACACATACACACGAAGACTGTTGGAGCTCGAATTCGAGGAGCGACTGATCCTTATCAGCGATCGCGCGCAATTACGTATGTTTACTGGGCCGCGAACAATCGGCTAATGAGCAGCGTGTGCCCCCCCCGCTCTATACCGGTATACACCCATTTGCTCTCCGCATACATGCATATATACAAGCGCTTAATTTTCTAGCAAGGTCAGGCTGTTTTATATATTTACCGGTTTTGAAGACGGCCCAGGGAAAAATCACACAGCAGTGCGCGGCTTGTGTTCACACAGGTTGTGGTCGTTCGTTCCTTGTGGTATATAGCCCACTGGGCACACTTTGACAATCACTTTAAACACGCGCACTCCAGCGGATCACCGCGGCTCGAACCGGTCACTCGCGTTTACGCGGGCCATCCTGGGTGGAGACACTCCGTGTCTCCAAACTGCGGAAGCGAGCGAGAGACTCCCAAGTCGACCGCGACACGTAGACGCGCGCGAGCGCGAGGAGAGAGAGAGAGAGATAAGACCGGGCGGCGGCGATGGAAGAGTCACGAAGGTGGCGGAGGTAGAGAGAGAGAGGAGAGAGCGCCCGAGCAGCAGCGGCACTGTCGCCGACGACGCTGCATCGGTGACTGAGGAGAGCAGAGAGCCCGCGAGGATTCTCCCCGTGAGCTGCTGCTGCTGCTGCCTGCTACTCCCCCCCGTCTTCCTCACCGCCGCCCCACCGCCCTCTCCCCCTGGCCGTCCTTTTCGGGAGCAGGCCAAGCCGCCGTTGCCGCGCGCGCGGACTGTCTTTCTCTTCGCGGCGTGCGTGCACGTCTTGCTAGAACAGCAGCAGCAGCAGCAGCAGCTCCGCTCTCCAACGAGCCTCTCTGTTATAGCACACCCATGGCTTGTATTATATGCTTCTATATTATACACTCTCTTTCGATCGTCGAAAGAGAGGCTTACCCGCAACCCGCGAGACCGACGGGGCACCGTAAGTAATTGACGCCGGACGAGGGGCGAGGGGAAGTTGGCCTCTTAGGTATACTGCACGCGTGATTGAGCAATTCTCCCGGCTGCTGCTGCTGCTGATGCGGCCGTTGAGCGGGGACACTCTGTATATACCGAGAGCGAGTGTACGTGCCGATCAACAGCGGCTTGTCTGGAGAGATTTCGTTTGTTCAGATGAATTTTGGCTCTTTTTCGCGGTTATACCAGGTTCGCTAAAAAAACTATCGCGATAATCGAGAGACAGCGTAGAATTCGCTACAAGTTATCTGTCTGTCCTGGAATTTTGCTCGTAAAACCACGGGCGAGACACGCGACAGTGGAAGACGCGCTAATGCAGCAGAGTTTACATTACTATTTCGCGTACTCGGAGTTGCGAAGGACATTTTTTTGACAGAGAGAAACGATAGGACGCGTGTTGATTTAGCGGCAATTCGAGGCTCAATAAACGCGTTATAATACGCATTATCTATCGCCGCGAAGAAAAAGAAAAAGAAATCGTGTAATCTTATCGGCTCGGTGTGCCTGCGATAAAGCCTCGCGCGCCGCGCCACCGGTTGGAATTTTCAATCTGGCCAAAGAATATTATATTCGCGACCAATTGCCAAACGACGTATTATCCTTGATACCGAATTTCGTTCTCAAATCACAATTGACACGGTTGACGAATTTAAGAAAGAGAAAAAAAAATGTCAACGCCCTAAAAGCTGTCATGGCCAGCGTTAAATTCTTTTAAAGTGGATGATATCATGGCGAACGATATATAAATCGAATGCGTTTTACGGTCTGCTGCTTGAGAAGGAAAAGAAAAATATTTCTTTTCGAGAGCTCGTTAAAATACAAAGTTTGCCGTTGAATGGCTTTGCCGATTTGTTTATTTACTTTGAAGCTAATGTAAAACGAGGAGTTGCGTCGTCGCTTTTAAAAGATAAGACGCGTATTGTAATCCTGAAATATTACATTTTTAAAGACAGTCATTTTAATCTCTATTATTTTACGTAGGCTAATAGTCCCGTTTCGAATTCTTCGGCTACGCTAAATAATATATTATACAACTCGCCCTATTAACATAAATGAATGGTCAAACGCGAATGGCTGCATAATTTTCTGAATTATTAACATAAGTCTTTGTATGAAAAAAAAAAAAAAAACATAAAGAGATGCTGAGAAGAAAATTAAGCAATGTCTTTCTTTCTCAAAGCTCATAAATAATTTAAACGTTCCATGGCACTGAACCTGAATAATATTTTGCATAAATTATTTGGTTTGGTCCAAAATTTTGAACGCGCGTTTCCATTAAAAAATCGCGAGAATTTAAAAAAACAAATCTATGAATTAAAACTGGGAAAATGATTTCAACAATTTATGGTAGATAAAATATTGGTACAATGGCTTGATACGCTTGGTTTTTTTTTCATAGTCAATGCCGGAAAACGGCTACTCGTCTAAAAATAAAAGAATATTTTTCTTTCGTTATAGGAAAACGAAAATAAAAACTGTCAATGAAAAAACATAAAATTGATTCGTTGCCTTATTTTATCAAAGTCCATAATTAATCTTATAAATCTTCTGTAATTTATCATTTAAAAAATAAAAACACTCAAAGGCCACCATGAGATTTTTGTTGAAATAACACAAGCCCACTCTAGTATAAATAATCTTTTCTTTCAAAGTTTCGTAAGTCAACGTTTGAGAAACGATCTACTTTTAAAATCATCTCTTGGGGTTAAGCCCCTTCATTACACTTTCGCTGACGGAAAAGTGTCAAATTATTTTTAGTGCACGCCCGCAACTCTCCAGAGCTACACGGCCATTAGTAAATCGCCGACGGATCCTCTATACGTGTATTGAATACGGTTGTTACCAATTCCATCGAGAGCTTTATCGGTATATCAGCAACAACACCACATCTCGGCATCGCTAAAAATATCCGCTGGGTATAAGATGACTCTATCGCCTCATTATACTTTTTACTATATGGAATGAGATAATAAACGAGCAGTAGCTGTTTGCCTGCAACAAAAGAAGCCGAGCTCTCGTTCGAGTTATTATCCCCGGCAAAGAATAGTTAAAATACTGACGTCACGTCGAACAATATTTTTCAACAGTTCTCGATTAAATTGAGTGTACAGTCCTGAGAGCAAACGCGAGTGTTTACGTTATTTTGAAAACATGCAAAAACTCTGCGAGAGAGCGCGCACGCGACCAAAGGAAGAGGAGTCTGGAAAAGTGTCGAATTCAAGATGGAGAAAGCCTATGTAATTAGATGAGTAAGACGTAACGCAACACGCCGGCTAGCATCTAGAATGACGCAGGCGGGACGCGACGCCGACGGGTACGCAGTCATTGGGAAATCGATAAATCTGACGCGCGCCGCTGGCGCGTCGACGAATCGAGCGAATTCGCTAATGCAAGCAGGACAATGGTGTAATCCGAGCGAATGGGCTATTATGTAATGGAGAAACTGGAGGCTCCGTACTTGATGCTTATTATACTTCGAGTGTATTGAATATTTATTATCGAGAATTAAGCTTTGATGATGCGTGGCCCTATTGTGCAAACGACGTTGAAATTTTTTTAAGGTTTTTATTAATTAATATGTGCGGACGATGGATAAAAAGAAATTAAAGTAACAAATTACTCACGCGTGTGTTCGTGCTTGTTTGACGAACAACTTTGCAGACAATTTGTTTCCGGTTTGCACTGTTTTGCCATCACGTCAAGCGTCCATCTGTGAAGGTTTAAAAAAGATTTAATGTAAAGCATAAAAGTGGACGTCCAGTTATAAATAATTTTCGTTTCAAGTCTTTTAATTAAACGAGACAATGAGCATTTATATAAAACTCGGCGCAAATAAACGAAACGACGTACAACGCGTTTATTATCATAAAATTAAGCTTTTTAATATTTACAGAGCCCAATTAAAAACTTTGGCAAACAATCAAGATTTCGAGACTAAAAAATAAAAGGAAAAAAATGACCGTCAACTAAAGACACTTATAATATGGTAAACAAAAAGCATGCCAGATAGCAATCCAGCTCATCATTAAATATCAACCCACACAAAATTTTGACAACCTCTGGTGTTCGCTAACGCAACAAGCTCCAACAGAAAAAAAAAGAAACGGAGAGAAGAAACAAAAAACGAGCTAAAAAGAGAGCACAAGAGAGGATCGGACTGAAAGTCGAGAAGGCCGTCGCGGCGCGAAGAAGCTCAAGTGGAGAAAAAGAGGGGAGCTCGCACACGACCCCATGGCAAATCTCCAGAGGAACGGAGGGAATCTCCGAGATATCCGTGCGCTGTCTTTTTACGAGGCCCCACCAGCTGGCCGGCGTTTAACGAGCCGTTTTGCGGTACCAGGCGAAACGAGAGAGAGCGCGGAAAAGAGATTTTTCGATTGCAGTATGAGACACACTGTGCTGCTCTCCTTCGCGGCCTTTTGGACTCGATCGTTTTCACTGACAATAAGAGGCCCCTTACTTTGGTCATTTCATGAGCGCATGGCTTTTATTGCGAGATCTTTATTGTCGATGCACGTATATCTATACGGCCAGAGCTTGGTCAACGTGTATAAATGTCACGAAGGCAACCCTATCAAACGGGATGATCATTTTGGAAAAACCGGTGCTGCAAGTTTGTATTTTCGTATAAACCGATTGGAAATTAATAACCGTAAAAGTTAGCGATATGCCTATGAGCCGTGCAGAAAACAATTCTAATTATTCGCTGGAGATCAAGATAATTTTTATGTAATGTTGTATTGCGCAAATGTATAGCACTGGAAGCGGCGTGTACTCCAGTTCCATTTACATAAGTTACACAAGTTTTATTCTCGTGCTCTCGCACGTGTCTCTTTCTTTCTTCTTTCGGTTTCTATATAGTTGACTAGCGACGAAAACTGAATGTAATAGTTGAACTATCTTAGAAATACATCTAAGCGAAGACAAAAATGTATATCTTTAATGCGGGGATTTCCTAATTGAAATAACTACTATACAGGACTAATTTCTTAAAAATAAAATAATAAACGCTATTACACATGGAATATTTAATAATTGACTCTACGGGTAAATCTGAAAATAGATCTAAGAACGAGATCCGTACGATTGAAAGAAAAATAAACAAAATAATAGCACAAAAACTGCGACGATTATTCATGTGACGTATTAGCTACGAAGGCCACAAATAGACTTGGCTTTTTTTGTACGCATAGATTAATATGTAGAATCAGCACATAGTCGCAAGCTTTGATAAAATTCACAACAAAAGCATTTAACGCTGCACAAATACGAAAGTTTTTTCCTTTCAAACGAAACTACATTATGAAAGGCAAACTGTATAGTGCACGCCGATAACGAGATGAGCGCTATAAATAAAAGATAAAACAATACTGCCGCGGCGTTCAAGCTATTAGCGCTTCGACACAGACGAATGGGCACCTACCAACAGGCCTCCTTCGCTGCAATTGTGATTTTTCGAAGTCAGCTCGTACATAAAGTTCATTTGAGCATGACCGTGACCCCAGAGTAGTCGAGCCAACGGCAGGACAGACCGAGGTATAAAGTCATTTTCTTCTTAAATATATGAAAGATGTTTTACTTGAGAAATATTGGAGCCGCAATTGTTTAGCAATGGTTTGAGAAAATCTTTGAGTTGACTTAGTTATCTTCCGGTCTAATCACTTGCACATATCTTTATTTCTCAGGAAAACCAGTGACACTTAAATAACAACCTATGTCAGAAACTGTCTGTTATGTATATTGTTTTGCAATAATCTGAACGCAAACTTTTTTGTTTATATCACTGAGTAATAACTTTAAAGATCTACTTACCATGTTGAAGTCGCTAAATCTACAACAAAAATTCAGTTATTAGTAGTGTTACAATGTTATAATTGTAGCTTTTATAGCTTACAAGATTTATCGTACCATGCTTTGTAGTCGTTGAAAAAACAAGTTGTTGACAATTTGTAGTTTATAAAGTTCTTGCAAATGTTTAACATGAACATGTGAGTGGCATGCATCGCTGATTCTGTATTTGTAATGCAAAGTACTGCTGATGTTAAAGAAATGTCCGTGTTGTAGAAGATATTTGAACTGATACTATGATTGCTTATGGCTGAAAGTCAATTTGTCAATGTGAGTTGAATAAATAAGCAAAAATAATGATTTTTCTTATAAAAAACAAAAAATTGCGCCCAACGTGGGGCTCGAACCCACGACCCTGAGATTAAGAGTCTCATGCTCTACCGACTGAGCTAGCCGGGCTTGAATGCTTTTTCGACCTATGTGCTATAAGAAATGACGAAGTCTTAGAATGATTTTCTGTTACTTACATAACAAATTTCAAACAATATTATCATTATTTGATTTTTTTTCGACACAAATGCTTATGGAATACCCTAAAACGTTAAATAACATGGTAAGTTACGTAAAAACATAAAAGAATTGTTAGCTGCGATAAACAGAAGAGCTACATGAGCAAGAAGGTGGCGCCATCTCGTCGCCCCGACCAGAGAAGCAACAGTTTCAGGTAAGCGTGAAACAAGCCGTTTCAAAACAGCGCTAAGAAAGCAACCATTTAGGCTGGAACGTTTGTTAGCATATTTGTAAAAAATAATTATTGTCAGTAACAAATGTTAAAAAAAAATTTTCAAACAATTGTTCAAAGCCACTGCCTCAGGCAGTCTGCCTGTAGTGCTATTGGGCTCATCATTAGATATTTTTCCAAATATTTACTAAACTGTTTAATCAATTCTTGCAAATACTAATTTCGAATTCAATCATTCAGAAAACCTTTATTAAGTTGTACGAAACCAACTTTATCGATCTTTGCTGCGTTAATAGGTGACGCGCAAACACAGATGGCAGGACCAATTCATTCAATATGGTAACCGCGCTCATTCGCCACTAGAGATTTACCAATCTCCCTCCATCACCTACCACACGTACAGAACATCGAGTGTCGTAGTATTGGAAACGAACTGGGAATTTTCCACGCAATGCCTGTATTAAATTTACCGTCCGATTTCTTGCCTCGGCCAATAGAAACGTCATTTGCAACTTCCTTAAGCTTTCCTGCCTTTTCAGAGTAGAAGGGCGGAATAGGCGCGAATAAGAAATTCATTTGAAGTCAAAATTTGTATTGTTTATGTTTATGAATTTTAGACGTTAGGATCGAACGTGTTGGGCGGCCATTTTATGTGTTTCACGTTTGATTGTACTAAGGAGAATTGTTCATCGTGCAAGTTGACATTTAAAAATGCTGGTTTATACAGATTTTAAATACCATACGGAAGTTATTGAGATACACATAAAATTCTGTAAAAATGTAATAAATATTTGGCTTGTAACAACAAGCTGAGTCGTATATTTCAAAAAATATCTTTTGAAATAAAAGATCAAAAAGATGCTATTTTATGTTCACTGAAACTTTTAGCAAAGGCGTTCGCTAAACTTTTTGCACCGAGATGAAAACAGGCGCGCCGTATGAAAATATAAGCATATGCTAAAAGAAGGTCAGACAAGCAAGCGGAGAAAAGGAGCGAGTGCCGTTCTTTTCGTTACCACTGTCGGTACAACTGAGCAATATTCTCTGATGTGCGAATATAGTTCGTTGACGCGTTATGTTTATGAAATTCCGCGCCTACGTCATTTTACGTTCTTCCAAGCCCAATCTTTTGCACTGACACCATCTCAACCGCAGCTGCAGTGTTAGTATATACGCAGTAAAAATTCTGCAGCACTCCTATTTCCTCTTAAACTTATTCTTTTCTTAATATTAAAATTTCTTTTAAATATTATTGTTAAGTTGAGATGTTCATTAATACCTTTTCCCCGTTAAAGTTTTAAAATTGAAATCAGTTATAAATATTTAATGTAAAAATTCACTCAAAATTTAACATATTCATTGAAAATTAATAATAACGTTGATATTTAATGAATAACACCATTTATATAATTTTTAACCATCCTGCAGCAGTTGGTATTTCAAAATCTTCATTATCGTACTACAAAATACATCCATTATATTTTTCTGTCTTCATTGAACGGTAACTTTTTTACCCACCGATGTGAAGAATTCAGAAGCAACAGCGGTCTAGCTCCAGGAATTTTCTCATTTCCTGGCTTTAGTGTCACCTCGTAAAGCGTAAAATGAAGCCAACCAAGGAAAAGGTTGGAATAGAAAAAGCGAAAAGAAGATTCAAACTTCCGGCAGGTATACGACACCTGTACGCATATATGTATACAGTGGATACCGGCGGTGAACTTGTCTGTGCCTGTTATGTCGAGCGCGTGTGTGTACACACGCAGCCATCGCTCGTGTTATTCCGTTTGACATTAGATTGCGCGGGCTTTTGCTCCACGTGGAGTAAACACCCCTTCTCCCCTCCCATGCTTCCCGATAAGAAGCGAGAGATATTCTTTATTTGCTCGCGCGCTAACAGCTTTTCCACGCTGGTCTTTTACGAACGCACGTTTACTGTACATGCTAAATCATTACACGATTTTACAGGAGACGAGCTGTTCTCATTATTCATCGGAGCCACCAATAATACACGCGCAATTTCCGAACACGTTCGTATGCTTTGTTTACGAAAAACAAAAGAGCGCGCTCGTCAACTTTCACCGGGTCTAAGGCGGAAAAATAACGTCCGAATTCTCAGAATCTCTCGTGTGTACAAAGGAACTGCTCGATCCTTGTTTAAAAAAAAAAAAATAAGCAAATTCGGAGGTAAGGAGGAGCAAAATAAATTCCAGTGCAAGGAAATTCACCTGTTCCGTCGGACAACACAGCGGTGCGCGGTATTTTAAAAGCCTAGAGAGAGGAAATGAAGCAGGATGACGGTGAGTTACGATGCAAGAGCGTTAAGGAGGGGGAGTCGAGGCAGGAAAATCTCAGGACGGAGGATATACGGGTTTGCCGCATTGAAGAGAAAGAGAGAGGCTGCACTGACCTCCTTGCCGTACAGTCGACGTCCTCTTCGCGTTCTCGCCGGATGCCCGTCGCCGAAGCTTGATCCTTGTTTCCCCTTCCATCTTCCATCCTGTACGTGCGACGGCGGCGGCAGTCTGGCGCCCAACGTTCGAAATCGAACCTTTCCAACTTGCTCGATCGGCTCGCTTTATTCCCGCTGCTTATCCGCGGGCGACGTTGACGCGGCACGACTCTTGTAACGACACACGCAACTGGCATTCCCAAAGAATCGTTAAGTCAACTTTTGCACCGTCGTCGCTTATCAGCGCACGAAAATTTCGAATACCTGAGAGAGAACACCGCGCGGAGAAGGCAACAAAAAACTCGCCAGCGCAAGTTCCGTGATGGCGCTCGGCTCGCCTCCTCTCTGCCTCCATCCCGTGGCCAGCGGCATTGCTCTGTCTCTCTTGCTCCGCCGCCATGACACGGTCTATCCGCTCCCCGCGCCCCGCGCGCGCCAGCGGCTGTCGTCGTCATCAACGACCCAGGGGCGGAGACCCCCTCTCTCCGTGGTACCGACACTCTTCTTCTGAGAAAAAACGAGTTCGCGCACGCGCGCCGATTCTGAGGGAGGGTCCATGGGTGCGAGAGAGATGGAGAGAGTCGCTCTGGTAGAGGGGGACGAGGAAAACGGTGCTCGGTAAAGGGAGGGAAGAAGAGAGAGCGCAACTGTGTGCGCGACGCAGAGGAGGAAAGGCTATGCTTGTGGCAGTGTGTGCGAGGCTTCCGCCGCAGACGGTGCTGTTTGGCTCTGCGTGCGCCCAAATTCCGTACCCCCGGGACACCGAGAAGCGCCAGAGAAAACGGAGCAATCAACGGCATACCGCGGTTGGACTTTAAAGCCGTGTGCGCCAGGAGGAAAAGAGCGAGCCCCCGGGTCTGGCGGTGCAGCAGAAGAGGAGAAAAGGATCGGGCGGCGAAGAGCGCCAAGTGAGTGAGAGAGAGAGAGAGAGAGAGAGAACAGCTATCGGTGCTGCCGCGCAGACGAGAGCCTACTTATAGGCGGGAGACGCGCATAGCGGCCAGCTGCGGCAGGTTGAGCGCGGCCTAGCCCCCGTCGAGCCCGTTCCCGGACCACCAAGGGCTCGGGTACATGCACGTTCACGGCCGCGAGCAGTCCGCTTCAGGGGACGACTTGGTCCGCTCGATCTGCTTGCCTCCGCATCGAGGTTAGCCGAGTCTGTTTGCGTGCGGGTCCGTGCATGTGTGTGCGTGCCTGCGCGCGCGCGCACGGCCGAGGGAGGAGAAGCGGAGCGAGAGGAAGAGAGGAGCAGCGTAGCGGCGCGCCAGCCGAAAACAAGCGGAGCAGCTCGGAGCAAAAATGCCGCTGAGCATCGGAGTGAACCTAAGGGTGACGGGCCACTGCAACCAGGGTGGCCGCAAGTACATGGAGGACATGTTCAGCGTCGCCTACCAGCAGTCCTCCAACGACCGCGAGCTCGAGTACGCGTTCTTCGGGATCTTTGACGGCCACGGAGGCGGTGAAGCCGCAACCTTCGCCAAGGAGAATCTCATGGACATAATCGTCAAGCAAAAGAACTTTTGGAGCGACAACGACGAGGACGTCCTCAAAGCCATTCGCGATGGCTACGTCAACACTCACTACGCTATGTGGCGCGAACTCGGTAGGCAAACTCCTCCCCTTCTCCTTCCGTCCCCGGATAATTTTACCCGCAAGCTTTAAATTTGCTTGCCGTGCTTGTTCGGTCGTGTTGTTTCGGCTCTGGGCCAAGGAGCCCTTGCCCTGCTCCAGCCGTTTGCTCCGCAATCCCCAGTGAGAGCGGGAGAAATCTCACACGGCACTTCACCCGCGTTTTTTGTCCCGCCGGTAGGGTGCGCGCCAGCTCTCGACCTCTGCTCGCGCTTACTTTGCTGTTTGGTTTTTGTACGTGTGTGTGTGTGGAGAGAGCACGACTTTGTATCTCCTTCTTCGTCCGACCAACGCAACTCACGTTACGGAGAAAACTTTGCTCTTGGCTCCGGTTTTTTTCTCTCTCTCTCTCTCTCTTTCTCTTTCTTTCTGCTCCGACTGTGTCTAGGTTATGTAACGCGAAGAAGATAGAAAACTATTAACTATCACAACGCGCGCTTTTTAATTTTTTGTTTTGATGTTTTGATGCGCGCTCGGGATTCTAAAGAGAATTCGCGCGCGGGCTAACATGTTCTAGATCGGATTTTTACGTTTGCTGAGGAAAAAATTAAAATGTTTAGTAATTAATCAATATTAAAGCAATTAAATGTTGGCAAATTGTTGAATGCATGATGTTTAGTATTTGTATTTATTAAACGTTTTGTTTGCAGACAAATGGCCAAGAACAGCCTCTGGTTTGCCATCAACTGCTGGTACAACAGCCAGTATAGCCTTTATTCGCAAGGGAAAAATTTATATTGGTCACGTCGGCGATTCGGCTATTATTTTGGGTTACCAAGAAAAAGGAGTTCCAATGTGGAAGTCAAAAGCATTAACAAGGGATCACAAGCCTGAATGTGGAACAGAAATGACGAGAATTCAAGAATCTGGAGGAAAAGTTGTTAGTAAATCAGGAGTTCCTAGGGTGGTGTGGAATAGGCCAAGAATAGGTCACAAAGGTCCTGTTCGTAGATCTACCCACATTGATGAGATTCCTTTTTTGGCTGTAGCTAGATCTTTAGGTAAATTAATATATACATATAGTCACTAGCTTTACAATATACCATGCATTATTTTTTAATAATACATTTTGCTATTTTAGGTGACCTGTGGAGTTATAATTCAGAGTTAAACACCTTTGTAGTTTCACCAGAACCAGATGTTAAAGTGATAGAAATTGATGTCAAGACACATAGATGTCTTATTTTTGGTACTGATGGTTTATGGAATATGCTTACGCCACAGGCTGCTGTATCAATTGTACAAGCAGCTGAAAAACACAATGAGAAGCATTTAATTGCTTCGCAACAAACAGGCAATGGGGTAAATTTGACATTTTTTAATCAACGTAAATTTCTATTTTAAGAAATAATATGATAGTTTTATTTTAATTGTAAATAAATTACATAATTATAGCAAGGTGAAGCACAAATGTGGATTAATCCATCAAAAAGTTTAGTTGACCGTGCACTTGATAGGTGGTCATGTACAAGACTAAGAGCCGATAATACTAGTGTTGTTACTTTAATGTTAGATCCTCCTGGGCCAACTCACAGCGAGGTTTGTTTCATAAGCATTAACGTTTTTATATAAAAAAAGTCTTATTTTCTATCTAAGCCTTTCTTTATTTATTTAAATTTCTTCATAAATTGATTTTTTTCTTTCAGATATTGTTAAGCCAGAAACGGGAACAATTAGCATCGAATCAAATCACACCACCTGTTCATACACCAATCGCACGACCCATTTGCAAGCCAGCGCAACCAAGTCCTCCAGAACCTGAACCATTGATTTCTCAGCCTAATACTATAACTCCCAAGCTTATTTCTGCAACTACTGGTTCAGAAATCCAAAAGTATCCAGATTCTTCTAATCAAGTCGTTGGCGGTTCAACAAAGCTTCCAACAGAAAGTAAAATTTTAAAACTTGCTTCTAGTCCAACCAAAGAGGTACCGAAGCCAGACCAGAACAGTACGCTGGAGGAAAGCATACAGGTAGCCGAAATATCATCTAGTAATGCTACTGAGGAACAACAGAGTTCAATCACAAATGAAACTGTAATCGAGCCTGAACGACGCATACTAGAAGGTGGTACGTTTGAGGAAGAGTCAAGTTTGATATCAAACGAAGAAACCGAAATCGATGCTTCGGATACCAAGTTTTTACTTGAGCGCAAGAGTTGGTTGCAACAAGTTCCAGAGGCCGAACAGTTTACGGATAACGTAGATCTGAAACCAATTAGCTATAGTGATCCAGAACTAGGTCCAAGGTTAAGAAGAAGCGGTGTTTATGAGTCGACAACGGCAAGTAGCTCAATACCGAAGCGAGTGCCTACGACAGGAAGCTATGGTAGTGCCGTTGTTATACGCCAAAACGGTAGGCGACGTCACAGTACCGGTGCTCCTCAAAATGGCCAAAGACAGTCTCAGCAACGGAGATCTCTCACACCCAAATCAACGTCCTGCCTACCAAGCGCAGCTAGTGGCAGAGGTTTGAAAAGATGTGCTAAAGTGTTAGAAAGTGATTTCGATGAGTCGAGAGGTAGTGTTGGCGCGAGAAATACGGTCGAGTGTAATTTTGAAGCCAAAGACAGTTCTAGTACCGGAGAACCTTCTCTTAAAAGAAGAACGAGATCTGAAGACTTGAAAAATATGCAAGATGAAAATGATCCCGTGAATCAGAAGATAGAACATCAGCAGCCACGTAATAGGCTTCGCTGGTCGGTTGGAGATCCATCTATTTCGAGAACAAGTAAATACTTATTTATATTTTTACATTAGATACATACATTTAAAATTATGTATAATTTACCTATTCATTTTTAGACGGAGTATTGAATGCCAGTACAAGCAGTATACGAGAAAGACGACTCTCGTCGCCTAGCTCGTTTAAACGACGTAATCTAGAGAAAAAAATAACTCCGGTGAAAACAATCAGGCGACCTTCTATTAACCGATCAACTGGTCGTATGCAGATCACACGTGATAGTTTCTGGTCGGATCAAGGTCGAGTTGGTCGAAGACAAGCAGTCATGGGTCTCGTTAATTCTGCAATTGAATCTTCTTCAGCAACAACAACTTCGTCGACACCGAAACGCTGGTTGAGATCAGATACAATAGCTGCAACTCCAATTAAGACGTTAAGATCGAGGAATGTTGACATTGCAGGGCACACGGTACCGCCCCAGATAGCCAGTCAGTACGACGTCGTCAAAACGACTAAGATACTCGAACAAGTATCAAAACTGAATAAACCTACGACACAAGTGGCAACGAATGAAAGCGCCACGACATCGTCGCCTTCTTCTTCGCTAAATTCAGGTAATTATTTAAAAATTATGATTATTTTACTTTACACAAATAAAGTAACATATTTTTTTACTTCAGCTACTAAAGTAAAGTCGACAGAAGGCGCAGTGATGCCTTCGACAACATCACCTCCGATCAGAACGAAGCAAAACTGTAGCAGCATTACTTCAATGTCCAGCAATTTAAGTTCATGTTCGATGTCATCGTCGTCTTCGTCGTCATCAACGACATCAACCTCGATAACAAAAAGAACGAAAACACCGTACAATCCAAGTGCAAGATCCCTCTCGACGAGATCACGCATCAAACGGTTCAGCAAGTAATGAACAGCCTTCCTCTCACATCCTCGTTTCATTCGAGAAAAAAGTATAAATAAATATGAGCGATACAATCATCAAATATTGATGATTGTTACATTTTGTAGATAGAGTTTAAATAGAATTTTACAATGCGTTTAGATATACGACATAAATACAAATTTGCTGAAAAATGTAGTTACTTAAATTCAAATAATTATTGCTATTTGAATTTAAGAAATACTCTTATCAGCTTTTTTTATAATATATGTACCATAAATTACTCTACTGGCTTTAGTTATATTTTATTATATGTACGCATCGGACGCGCAAATTTAATCTAAAGAAATTTTTCATAATTTCTTAAATCAACGTTTTACTAGAATCTTTTAGAGTTACAATGATAAATAGTAGTTTTCATTACAGAAGAAAAGTCATTTAATGCTTTTTTATTCGCTATAATAAGATTAATGTTAAATTACACCTACGAGGGGTTGATTTTGTAAATATTGTGATATTTTTAGAATATCTTTTTTTGTTAAAACTACAATTTTACTTTTTATATTTATTTTGAATATTGATTTAGTAATTAAAATATAATTAAAATTTATAATTATATTAATTGATTTTGGAGTACTATAGTTTTATTTGTAAGACATTTTACACTAATAATGATTTACATGTATTGTAGTTTTAAGAAGAATCACTTTACTTCTTACAATATTACAATATACCAAAATCAACTTTGTTAATGGCTTTCACTAATATTATTTTTTACACTAATTTTTGATCTGCAAATATTAAATGGAAATAAGGATTAATATACATTTGTACATTTTATCAGGTAGAATAAATTAAATCACATTTCTTGTTAACTTCTTATCAGAAAAAAAAAATAAAAAAAAACTAAAATAAGATATTGGCGTGATTAACAGCAAAAGAATAGCATCATTTTACTACAGAAGAAAACAAAAAATGAATTGGTGAATTTGTTTATTTAGCATTCTGATATTTTTACTATAAAATTGTTAAAAATTCATGCTAAGATAAAAAATGCTCATTTCTTATTTTCTTCTAATGGTATGATGTAAATTCTATTGTGCCATTGTTGCTTAGAGTCATCAATTTAAAATTTATATGTTCACTTCATTATATCCTCGTTTTTCTGCAGTCACAGCACTTATCCAATAATTATTAATTAATCAGCACAGTTTACTTGTCAATTATAGAACTTTAAGTATTAAAGTTACTCAGAAATAATTTTCTAATGTTTTAATAATAAAATGTACAATACAACTTTAACGACACTTTTCAAACATTAAATTATTCATTTTATGACATTTTTCTAAAATTTCTGTAACTTTATTAGTCGTAATACTTTTTCAAAAACATTAACAAAATATTCCTAAGGTTTGAAAAGACTGTCTCTTTCAAGTACCTTTAATCTTCAAAAATTAAAGATGCTATTTATGACGACCAATAGAGCTGCGATAACTTTACTTAAATTGTTGAGTATATATAAATTAATATATACATTAATATCTTTATTTAGTACCACTTTTGTGGAGAACAAAAATCGAGGATCCAGTACGATTAATGCGATATAATTGACTCTTCAATGTAGATAGGACTTTTATAATTAAAAATATCAATAGTGGAGTTGAATAACGAACCACTTCTCGTGTGATAAGGTACATTTGTATTGTTAAAGAGAAGGAAGAAGTATAAAAATATTATTGTGATCATGAGAAAAAGCGTGAATTTTTGAAAAGTAAGAAGAGCATTTATAAGTTGGCTTTTACAGCGATTGCGTTTGAACTCTCGTAAATTTTTGCAAGGATATTGTGATAAACATAAGTTATCCTCGACTAACATCCGATGCGTACGCAATACAAATATTTCCTGTGCATTATGAAAGAAAACAAAATCCACATATATAAATATTATATAGATAATTAAGTTGAAAATATAAAGTAAAGATTCGTTATTCCTAAATCTTAATTAAATGGGCAAAGAACTGTTGATAAGTGCTTATTGTAAAAGGCAGCAATGCTCTATTATATAGTTTATTAATGTATAAATCCGTGAAGAGATATAATGTATTGTAGTATAAAACAGCGTTTGCCATTACAAATTGTAATAGTTAAAATCATGAGGGCAAGAGTTGTATTTTTTTAAGAAAAAGAAAATAATTGTCTCAAGAATACAATATATATATATATAAAAGAAAAAATATAATTAGTTTATAAAATGCGATAGGAATAATATAAATAAAAACTTAAGTGAGAAAGGTACATTGTATCGTACATAAAGAATTATCGTATTCGCATAAATCGAAAAACAAAGCAATCGAGTTCGGGATGGCAAGGCACAAAAGAATCTTGTGAACCGTTCAATTTACATGCTGTATATTTTAATAAATGAACTAAATAAACATCATCGAGAAACAAGGAAAAAGTAACTTGATCACTTTGAAATTATTAATTTTTCTAACCAACAAATTTTTTAATCGAATCTAGATATGACAATTTGTATAGTTTGACATTTCTTTTTCCTTGGTTTTATTCGTTGACTCTATTAGATTAAAAACAATTTCATTTTATTTTTTTTCCCAATCCAATAAATACATTAATGTTTATACTGCACGTTTTATAAATTATTAATATAAAACTTATTTTCATTGCAGAAAACGTCGAGGAAAATACCATGGACGTTTTTATTCGAAAAAGAAATTTAAAATTTAAACTTTTTGGAATACTGGTCAACATTTTGATTATAATGAAACGAAACATACTTTATTTTAAATTGTATGTATTGGATTAAATAGAGATTCAACTTATTTCCATTGTAGAAAATTAAATGGAAAAATTACGGAAATTTTTATTCAAAAGAAGCATTTAAAATTTCAGCGTTGTAGATACGTCATGATTGGTTAATTGTTTTGAAACATTAGTTAATATTATTTTGATTGTATAGTTGAATTTTATTTTGACGGAAATTGTATATATTTTAATAAACAAACATTGTGCGCTATGAATTGTTATTATTTAAATAATTAGTCATTTATGAAATTTATTTTCTCACGCAATTTTATTCACTGTCTATAGCGGAAGCAAGTCAATGAACAGAATATCGAACAACTTTTACTAATGGACATAATATTAATAAATTAAACTTATTTGTAACATTTTGTAAAATATATATTTTTATTTCATAAACGCGAAGAAAAAAAAATTATAATAAAAATCAATACGGAGTATTTGTTTGTTGTCTCCAATTTCCGCGAAATTCAAGTTCGCTGTTTCCTGCTTCCTCCCCCACACCCAAGCTCCGCTGACGCTCGCGCCGCGCATTCGCTGCGACGCTGCATAAACGAACGGACAGTGCAACCTGTGGCAGTTGGTGAGCTCCAGCGCGGATCGTCGACTAAGCAATTAGGAACACCTTTTTTCGGAGTCAACAAGATAAAGTAAGTCTAACAAATATTCAAATGACGGGAGTGAAATTTTGGGCATGAACACTAGCATTTTATGTCTAATTACAAGCTTGAATAATAGTCCGCCATGTCTACCGTTTTCGCGACTGCATAATTTTGTAATTCATCTTACAATTCGCCAATTCTTCCAAGCGGGTAAATTCATTTTCACTGCTTATTATTAACCGTCATTACTTAACTTTCCGGCAAAAATTAGGTAAATTTCGAAAACAGAACGTAACAGTCGGGGGCGCTTTCGTGGAAAATGACGGCTTCCTCGTACTACTCCGGAGTTGCTTGATCACGTGATCAGCGAAATAAGCTGGGCTTGTTCAAAATTCCCTGCGACTTGTTTATTTCAACCAACTCTTTTCACTGCAAATATCCGCAGATGTTCTTCTCGGTGGATTTGTTGAGCATCAGGAAGAACAGGCGCGGCCGTTTACCGGCATGCTGGCTCGCGGGTACGCACCGAAACTTCATCGGCCGCGAGCTGCCGAGGCTGCCGAAAAAGCAAATAATCAACGTCAACATAAGCGCTGCCTGGTAAGGACTTTGTGCTACCGAGAGCTGTTTAACGCTATTGGGCTAATTTTGCGTTTGTGTTGCGTTTATACAGCGATGACATAATCGAGGGCATTACTGAGAAGCGCTTCAGCCTGCCGTTGTCGTCGATGCTGGCTTACGGGGCTCTGAGAATTTTTCAAACGCAAGTCTGCGCATTAGAAGGTAATAGCTGACGCCGCTATTCTTTCGATCCGCGTGGTTTTCAATTGGCAGCTGATGCTTTTTATCTGTTTACAGACGATTGCCTTAAATTGTTAGGGGCTCTAATGGTACCATCCACGGGACCTTCTAAACCAAGGTAAAATGAAATTTTTCTATGATGTTCGTAATGGTATTATAACGGGTTCGTACGTTACAGTGTTGAAGAGTGGCAAATGTCCGAGCCAAATGAAAAAACCACGCAACAAATCATTGATTTGTTTCCTCCCCGGGAAGATCGGAATCTTATACAAGAAGTGGACATTCCAAGGGTAAGAAAATTTTTCTTTTTTAAACAAATCTGTTTTTGAGCATATGATAAAACGCTCGCGTTGCAGTTAGATAATTTCGGAGAGTTATCGTTTTACTACGACGTTCCTGGTCATCCGGAGGAAATAAGGTTTTTTTTTAAATAAATCTTTTTCTTTAGATTTATAATTTTTTACTTAAAGTTAACGCGTAATATTTACATTTTTTAGAGCTCGAGTAAATACTGAAGAAGAACTAGATCTTGCTCAACTTTTTCGAGAGGATGACGAATCGTTGCCTCTAGAAGGAAGACTAGATAATAGTATACCTTTTGCTAATAATACTGCTCTTTTCAATTTGAAATTATTTCAAGTAAAATTTTTCTTTCTTTTGATTTTTAGTAATCAGAGAGGTAACATCAGAAATGCCGCCGCCTCCTGAGGAAGTTGAGATGGCTCCTCCGCGTACTCCAAAACGTAAACAACAAAGACCTCACACCGAAACACCGACAAAAAGACAACACGTAAGGCACCTCTTTTTCTCTATGATACACTTGATTGTTTTTATTTTTCATTTCAATTAAGCATTTATAGCATTTTCAAGGATGATTTTAAATTAAATTTTCAATTTCCAGACACTACACAGAAATTCTCATCGTTCTACCGAGGTTTGTACAAGTTTACAAATATTTTTTTCATAAATCAAAATTATTTTTTTCTTTTTTTACTTATGCATTTTTAAAATCTGTTTTCAGTCTCAAGCTTCTTCGATACCTCGTCTACAATTAAACGTATGTATGCATATCGGTTATAAATAAGTAGAGTTTTATTTGTTTGTTTTTATTGTAGGACCAAGAGATGCTTTTACAATCTGAATTAGCTAGCAGCCCAGTAGCAGCAATGCACGGAGCTCGCAGGTCGTTAATAAATGATTTAAATGCAAGCCAACCGATGTACGCCGATTCGGCCGAAGTGATGATTGGTGAAGTTCCGCCTCCAGTAGCTCGTATTTCAGATAGAGCTGGTATTATATTTTTTTAGTCAACTTTTTATGAAAGAAAAACAATTATTTTTAAACTTATCTATTTAGCTTCTATGCTTGGTGCGCAAGAGTTATATGCTGACAGATTTTCACCCTCGACTGAGAACATACATCAAATGCAACGCTTAAATTTAGTCGGACAGGATGCTTCAGAAGTTATGGAAATAGTCGAGCCACAAGATAATATTGGAGCGGTGGGTGATGGGGAGGTTTGTAGGGGCGAGGAGACTACATCTGCTGCAAATGTACATCCAAACATACCAATAATGTAAATATGCTAAGATTCTTCGATACTACGGAATTAAGATAATCTTAATTCCGTTGTATCGCAAAAAATTGAATGTTAACAATAATAAAAATTAAATGTATATTATTTATTATAAAAACGTAATAGACATACGCCACCTACGGAGCCAATACCAGAACCACTAGAATCAATGGAACTTGAGGAAATTCATGATTTACCAATAAATCAACAGAACCGACGAAGACTACGTAAACGAATTCCGTTGTTTGATAATACAAAACAAATTAGAATGTCATTTAGTGTGGATAAAGCCACGAGGGTAAGATTTTAAACAATTTGTTAATTTTCATAATAATTGTCAGAATAATTGAACATGCCCATTTTTTTGCTGTAGCCAAGATCACAAGCCATAATTGAGAAACATATTAAAATACCAGCAAAAGAACTGTTGGTAACACCAGCTACCGGTTTAAAAATGTACAGCAATATAAAAAGTAAAAAAGTGTGTAATTGGGCAACTCCACTGCAAGATATTTTTTTTGAAGCATTGGAAAGAGCTCATCAGCACGGAATTGGTGAGCTGCATTGAAATTTTGTTTTATTAAATAAATATCGAGACATATTAAAAGATTCTTAATTTGGATTTTTAGAGGAATTAAGAGACAGACCTTTAAGAAGAGATGCATTCGTGACAAGACGTCATTACTCAAATCTAGAAATACCTTCTACACACTCGTCAACAGATAGATCAGGCTTGCAGACTTCTAAAGACGTTCAAGATGTTGTTGCAGACGAAAATTTAATGCCTCCACCACCTGCTGGAATGCAAACGCAAATGTCGTTGGAAGTATTGCCACCATCGACAAGTCACATCACAGATATTCACGATGATGTTGATCAAGATGTAGCTATTCAAACTTTACTTCCGCCAACAACACCAGAAGCCAACATAATGAATACTGAAGAGCTCAATAATGGTATTAATCAGTACGAAAGACAAGAAGAATTATCTTTGCGAGCTTCATCAGAGGACATCACAAATTTTGAGACATTTCATGATGTTGTGGAAAAACTATGGACAGTAGCTGCGGAGATCACAGATTCAGCACAAATTGTGCTAGACGATATTTTACTTCCTAATGAAACTTCTGTTGAAGAACTCATAACTTGTATGATGCATTTATGTAGTGAGTATCCTTACTATTATCTAGTAGTTTAAATTTTTACAGAAATTTCAAGATATCAATTACGTAATAGATAATTTATATTAATAATATTTTTTAGCTTTGGAAAAAGAACAAATATTAAACTTAGTACAAGATAAACCTTACACTGAAATAAAAATAATTAAAAAATAGAAACTGATTTTGACAACTTCGATCCAATCGGTAACTTTTACAAAAGCCCTACATAATAATGTTTAATAATAAATTTTCTATATTTTTTATTAACAATTGAACTTTTACTTTTTCAGAAATTTTCTCAGAATGCTCTTATGTAATTTATGTATTTAAAAGTTTGAATCAAATTTACACTTTTAATATTCAATTTAAATCAAATTAAAAAGATACAAACCTTATTGTACAATAAGAAAAACATTCAATTCAGTGATTTTATTGCATTTGTAACTTTGAATATACTTTGATGTTCTTATACATTTATGTACAAAAAATTATTCTGTATACATAACTCAATTAATTTATTTTAACTCCAGTATTAATAATTTTTAAAACATTTTTAATTTTTGTACTATTTTCTATTATATTTAAGTTTAAACAGAAAAAGATTAAAAAAATTATTTGTAAATAAATATTTTTTTACAAAATTATTAATAATAGTTTATTTCTTGCTGTTTAAAAATATTGCAAAAATCACTTTTAAATGTCCAAGCAGATTATCTCTTCTTCAGTTTATTTACGAACAAGATTGAAGACCGTCGAATACATATTGTAATCTAAGATACTTCAACAAATATCTTTTATCATTGTTTTTCTGTGTCTGCTACTTGATTTATAATTGAACATCGACTTTGAAACCAGTATCGTTCCAATGCTTCTTAAAAATATTTGTTAAGTTATATTGTGATTAATGTCAACCATGAGGTTTCACATATTATACTACTCAGTCGTTTTGACAACAATCTTTGCCGCCTGTCACAGCTTACGATCTACGTCCTTCGGACTTTCTATAATTCACTTTAGTGATTTTCATGCGAGGTATTTATTCCGACGAAATCTATTTTTTTTACAATTAAAGTTTTGATTTTAAAACGAATAGACAATTGTTTTAAACGTATGCGATGTTCATTATAAACCACGCAAGACTGCGTTAATTTGTTTGTAATAAAAAATAAATATTCTCTATTAGTTGATATTTTATTTTGTTCAGATTCGAGGAAATATCGCCAAACGGTGGGCTGTGCTACGAGCCCGGCAGCTGCATTGGCGGAATCGCACGTCTAGCGACGATAGCTCGTCGCCTTGGACAGATAAGACCGAATGCTCTGCTTCTTAACGCAGGCGATAGCTTTCAAGGAACTTTATATTATGAGCTCTTCCACGGCAATATTACTGCTACCTTTATGAACGAATTGGCTCACGATGTAATGGTGCGTTTCCAGTACTAGTCTTATCTACGATGTCATTAAAGGATATTTTATGAAATAAAGTTTTTTTGTTTAGACACTCGGCAATCATGATTTCGACGATAAAGTTTCTGGTTTGGTGTCCTACGTGAAGCAGTTAAAAGCTCCCGTAGTTGTCACCAATATTGACATAAGCCGTGAACCTTCCATGAAGGTATATATTTATATTAAGTTACAAGAATACATATCGACAATGATATAACTAACGTTTATTTTTAGAATTTGTACACCAACAGCACGATTATTAGGAAAGGTGATAAAGACATTGGAATAATTGGCGTCATATATTCCGACACTGATGTAAGATCGGCAATTCATACATGTTAAATCTACTGTTAACTGCAAACATACAAAAATATCGAGCCATTAATTAAATTTAACATATTTTAAATATTGCAGAAAATTTCAAAAACAACGGGTAATTTGAAGTTTTTAAACGAAGTTGAAACTGTCAATGCAGAGGCTAAAAGACTCAAAGCCAAAGGCGTCAATATCATCATCGTACTGAGCCATTGTGGCATCGAGCACGACAAAATTATGGCCAACAATTGCCCCGACATCGACGTCATTGTAGGAGGACATTCCCATATTCTTCTTTACAACGGTTGATTAAACAATTACACCTTGCATATTTGTGTTTCTCCGTTTTCAATACGATCCTTTATAATTTCCAGGCTTACCGCCATCAAACGATATCGCTTACGATAAGTATCCGATCGCTGTAACTCAGCCAAGCACAAACAGAACGGTTTTAATTGTTCATGCCGGTGCTTTCACCAAGTACATCGGAGACATCAGGATAATCTTTAATGAGAAAGACGAGGTGGAGCACTGGAAGGGCAATCCTATTTATCTGGATCACCTGGTGAAGCAAGGTACACATGTTAGATTAGGCAGTTTCGCTACATAATAGTGATGTTGACGTTTTCGTTTTTACCACAGATCCGGAAATAGTGACGAAGCTACAGCCGTGGAAGGACGCTGTAGATGCTGTTGGTAAGGTTGAGATCGGAAAATCGCGAGTTTTTCTTAATGGTTCTTGTTCTTCTGGCGAATGCAACTTTGCCAATTTGATAACTGATGCTATGGTTGATAAAGTGAGTCTTTTTCGGCTGATTGTTTTTGTTTTTCATTGCGTTTGCCGATGATAGAATAGTCTTGATTTTTTTAGTACAATGGAAAAGCTTCAATCGGCTTCATGAGCGCGAATAGCATTCAGAATAGTGTTCCCGCTGGAAAGATCGTCTACGAGGATGTCTACATGACACTGCCGTACAATAATACTTGGGACTGGATAGAACTTCAAGGAAAAGATCTTCTACAGGTGAACGTTTTTATTGTATTGATCGGTATTCGATATTGACAAATTTGGGGATCTGACATTTCAGGTTCTCGAGGATAACGTGGCTAATAGCGAAAGCAACTCTAGTTTTGTCAACTACTTGCTTATACACTGGTCTGGCTTGAAGGTCATTTATGATCTGAAAAATAAAGAATCCAAAGTTGTCGATGTAAAAGTCAGGTAAAAATTTTATGTGAACTTTAAAAAATCGAGAGTAATCGTGATTATTAAATTCTATTGTGATTCAAGGTGCCTTGAAGGCGAAGATAACTTTGAAGCTCTAGACGTTGATAAGTGGTATCAAATCATTGTGCCAGATTACTTATTGACGGAATCGTTTGAAGTCATTCAAAAGAAACATCGAAATCGTGTTATTGGAAAGTCACGCGATATTGACAATTTGGTGGATTATATCAAGAAAGTCAAAGAGGTCGATACCAAAACAGAGGATCGAATGATATTTATTTAATATACACATAAAATAATAATGTTTTCTTTAAAGTTCTTTAACGTATCATGAAGTTTATACCAGAACGTATTATGTAAATATTTATATAATAAATGTTAATATAAAAAGTTAGTATTTATAATTTGGTGTGAATTAATGAAGAATGAAGTTAAGGTGTCTGATTATTGATGCATCAGGTCGTCGACTCCTTCAATCACAAATTAAACACAGTCTCGGAATAAAGTGTCTCGCTGCTACGCCCGATTCAGCCAACGGGCTGGAAGTTATCTATACTGGAATGCAGACATGCACGCGACGTATTATTATAAGGAGACGCGAGTCGGCGTCGCGTGCTCATCTCCCTTTAGTTAATAATGCAATTTAATGCAGAATACACCTGTGTGCTTGTAAAAAAAAGTTATCGATATGGTCGAGTTTATTTTGTCACACGAACTGATTGAATTATTTTAAAATATATCGTCATTGTCGAGCGTCGAGAAGTGTCTATAAATAAGTCATTGCACAGATTGGACAGTTAGTCAGCAGGTATTCGCGATAAGCTCGAGATAAACAAAGCGGACGCGTTTGTAAGTTGTTCAACAGGCGACGTAGCGTGCCCTCGGACGACAAGCTTCCAAGCGCTGCGCGAAAGAAAGTAATAATCGGCGCTTTATGAGAACACCCTTCCACGGCTCTCCGACAGAGCTGCGCATACCGCGAGTGCATTATACGCCGGCGACTCCGCCGAGGGAACGCGTTCCGGTCACGAAATTTTGTTTAGCATATACTCTGTATGCCTGCTGGGACTCGCACACGCGAACCCCGCACGGCTTGAATTTGCGTGAGAAGCCGCTGCTGCAGCAGCAACGTTACGCTTACTAAATTATTTTTAAGTATATGTAATTAAGAAGACTTCCGCATGACTGCTGTTTCAAGTTTGCAAGTGTCATAAATCGTAATGGCTTCGGGGGGAATGTACGTCAACTTAAGTTTTCGCGTTCCATTAATGAGAATGTTTTTGATTTTTTTTCTCTTTGTGTAAACTAATCTTTTTTGTTTTGCGTGAAGGAATGTTTTTACTTTATAGTAATATAAAATTTGGTAAGGGGTTGATATAATGGAGTAATAAATAAGTGCAACAAAATAAACTTTCTTTGATAATCTCTATATTTTTTAATAGTTTATTTGGATTAAATTGCCTCTTGACAGGCTCTTCGATTATCGACGTCAGATCGCTCCTCTCAGGAAAAAAATCGTACGATCACATCGCTTCAGCTTCGCTTGCAGTAACTTTACAATTTACATATAAAATTCAAAGCTTTCTCTTATTCTTTTGACGCAAAGTCGTCCCGTATTGCCCTCCCATAACGGCCAACATATTTTTAATGGTTTTTACGAAAGTAAATTCGCAGCGGCTGTAATTTTATCAATAAACAATAATTATTTTGATAAATTACATAGAACTAAGTGTAATAGTCAGTGAAATATAATAATTAATGAACAATAACGAGGTGTTTAGAACATCTCTTTCATTTAGAGGATAACGCAATGTAATTCTTAATTCGTTTGCGTATCAAATAAACGTATCAATAGCCGAATACATGTTCTTTTAGTATGGACTACTTAAATTATTTAAAATACATATCACCACTTGTTTTATAATAACTAGCAACTCATCAGTTTATTTTATTTTAAAAAGTCTAATAACTTGATAAATTTATAAGGACTAATGAATTATTATAAAGAACAACAATACTATTTTATCAAAATTAGTTACAATGTCGTATACAATTTAAATATATATATATATATATATATAATAAATAATATCAATCTTATGACATCAGCAGTAATAATAAAATTATAATCTGCAAAAGATCGAAAATTTTTAAAATATAATTCTACCACGTTATCAAAATAAGATATATATATATATATATATATATATATATATATATATATATATATATATATCTTTATATATATATATATATATATATATATCTTCTATAAGTAAAACATTTGCCTTAACAAACTCATTTTGTTTTCGTTTTTTTTTCAATGTCAATTTTTATAAAATATAACGACGTAAGTTAAGTAACTGATGCAGATAATATTTTTATAAACAAAAGCTGTAAAACAAAGAGAGGTGTGTAGAGCTGACAAAATAGCATTGCTGTAAAACGAGCGAGCAACGTTGATAAAAGGCGACAAAATATTTAGAATAATGTTTAAATACGATAAAAAAAAGAGGTAACAAAACTTTCTTTCATTTCGTCAATGTCTCAAAAATCCTCATACATTTGTACAAGTGTATACATACTCAAAATGGAAAAGGGGTAATGGAAAAGGGAAGATGGGGTAGTACAAGGAAAGGTTTTTCTTTTCGTTTTCATCGTGTCGACGGGACTCTCGTGCGAGTGTGGCACATCGATAAGAGCACGTACAATAATAAAAAATTAAGTCTACCAGAACGCGCGCGTGATGCGCACTTCCCTCTTTCATCTTTCTCTCTCTATCTCTCGCTTCTACGCGTCTCTCACTCATTGCCGCCTATCTCTCTTGTTTTTATTTATTTTTTTTTTGTTTATGTATACTGGTCAGTCGATTAGACATTTACAGAGCTTACGTACACAGATATATTACAGTAGAGGGTGTTCGAGACAATCAGAGTGCAAAGTGACGCCGAGAAGAAATAAAAAAAAAGGCAAACGATAACTAATATCAACGTCGAGTATACTACAGTAGTCCTGCAACGAGTGTCTCTCTGCCTATACATACTGGCAAACTCAAAAGTTTCGCGAGATAATATACTTAATAACGAATGTATGACACTTGTGAAGAAACAAAAGAAAAAAAAAGAAACAAATTTATATAATAACGACTTCTCAAGCTGGCCCCATTGCACGCTGATCGTTTCCTTTCAATAGTGCGTTTTTATGTATATATATATATGTACTAATGCATAGTTCGTAACCAGCGAAGAACGCCTGGCAAAAACTACTTTGGCAGAAAGATTTCCCCGAAAATCAAGAAACGATCGACCGACGCCGACCAACGTGTCGTTTTGCGACGATTTTCCGAGAAATCTTTAGATTATTCGAGGATGTTTTAATGGCAAATCATAGACGCAAAAAAGAAAAAAAATACTTATTTATCATACTGACAAAACATAACAATAAACGCGTTATTATATACCATTTAATGTACCATCAACATTTCGTACGCGATAAGTAAAGCTTGCGCGACACAAGTGATTCGTAATAATAAATAAGGCCGAATAAAGTTTAACAAGTCTCGTTATAGACGCTCGTAATCGTAAGATTGTCGAAATCATCGTTATTAACCTTTATCATCGAAAAGTGTACGCAACACGAGCGTCAAGCTATGGAAGCGAAGCGCAGGCTTGCTTCAACGCTTTATATATCACGAATAACAATAATCAACGGTCATACCAAAAATTAAGCATCCTTCGGAAAACAATCATTCTCTTTCTTTTTTTATTGATTTTTTTAGCGAGAACAAAAGGAATTTAATAAGAAAAAAAAACAAGTCATACTCTTAGAGCGAAAGAGCTGCGCCGGTAGAAGAACCGAGGCGCACGAGCTTCGTATAAGAGCGACTTTGGGATCCGATCGTCCCGTCGAAGCTGAGACACATGCGGTCTCTCGTAAGGCACGGAGTATTTACACACGATTAAGAGAGAAAGGGCCAGGGGGGTAGGAGAGGGGTAAGGGAGTGATGGGGAGTACGTGTCGTTCTCCGCGTCGCTCCTACTCTCGCGCTGTTTGCGCAGCCTATGCGCGCTGCCGATTGCACAGCCCATTGTCAGTGTATGTGTAGGTATGTGTTGTCTCTCTGTCTGGATGTAAGCGTACGATTGCAAGTGTACAAGTGTTGGTGTAAATTGACGGAACATCGTGCGCTAGGAACTCGCAATGTATAGGAATTTGGAAAAGCTCGGGTCTCGCTTGCGGGGGGAGCTTATGTCGAAATTGTAGAATGGATAATAGATGAGCTGAGCTGAGCGCGCAATGCTGCTGGCTTATGCTGGCTTATACATATATACCGGTCGGCCGATTATTTGCCCCTCAAAGAGGCGTTCGTTTTAAGTAAATACACTTTCAACTATAGGAGCTTCAGCTACATCACACACGCGTATAATTCTCTCTTTCTTTCTCGCTCGCTACTCTCTTAGTCAACCTTTTTTACAGTAGTCGTCGGGAAGTCGACACGTATTGAGTTTCTTGCTTGTTTTTTTTTCTTCTAAATTATTGTTATAAAAATACTTTCAAAAGTAATATTCTTAGCGAATAAACTTCACTCTCTTTGCGCCTGTATGCAGAAGGAAAAATGCTTACAACGTCCTAAGCTACACTACTGAAATATATGTCGTTCGATTAGGCTACGACGTAGTTATATATTCATTCGCGATCGAACAACGCAATTTCAACAGATTCCATGTGGGAATGAAATGAAAAGAAGATCTCGTCGTTTAGACTGTACACGCCTTCGGCACACAATCGAAAATGCCGCTGTTCTCGGTTTACCGAGAGCGTCATTCCCGCTATCTTCGCCACGTGTTGGTATAAAAAATATTCGATTTTTTATATGTATATGGTACAATACTACGAGTCAACGCATTATAGCTCCATCACGGACGCGCGATATTTTATATTTCTTACTTTATTTATCACCCATGCCTTCGTTTCCTTCTTTCAGTTTTTTCTCTCGTGTTATTCTCTTTATGTATAATACAATGAGTTAAATCTAGGATTGATACGTCTGACGATCGTCAAGAATTGGAATTTCTACTTGTATTAGCGTCGGCGACGCAGGAAGGAAATGTCGTAAAGCTCGTTTGCCACTTTTTTTTTACTAAAAATAAATATATCTACCTTCTATATTATCATACAATATACAATGCAATGTATAATATACACGTCAAAACAAAAGCATAACGATTTATTAAAAACAAAAAAGAAATTATAGTCATAATATTTGTAAAGATTCATCAGAGCTTTACAACATTTCACTGCAAGTACAGCGCGCAATGATATATCCAGCAAACTCGCCAGCGAATAATAGCTGCGAATGAAATTTGCTTTTTTTTTAAGTATGAAAAATCTAGACAAGAGTTTTTCCGATTAAAAGATCGAACAAATTCAACTACGAAAGAGAGGATAGTGCTAGTTAAGTATGATCTACAATAATACAGTAATCGCGAACGCACGCGCATAGCGTCGAAAGTGGAAAGAGGAGCCAAGAGATTCTCGTATTTCTCTTGAGGAGAGAAAAAGAAAACTTGCTCTATCTCTTGGCTTAGTCTCGAGTTTCACAAGACGACAATTGGCTCGAATATTTAAATCGTCAACAGGCAGCCTCGATTTTTTCATCTTCCGCTGACAGCCGGAATACGCGCACTCTCTTTCTCGCGCGTCGCGAAACGATCCGGTCGATCCTTTATTATAATTATTTATCTTTATTTTTTTAACGATTGTCGCCGACTGCGATTCCCCTTGATTTCTACGCAATCCACCTCGTCATAATCGTAATCCATCACGACGACGTTCGCAAGCAGCTTACCTCCTAGTTTAAAAAATAACTCATCTCCACGGTTTTTTAGAATATATAGAATTTTCTTCCCTCGGCGCCTCGAGCGCCAGTCGTAGTCGTTTCGCCTATATGTACGAATGCACACTATGCACGAGGCAGTTAATCAGCGGATAAGCCCGATAAGTCCTGGATCCCACAGGAGAGAGCGGCACACGCGCGCACCCCACTTGCAGCTGTCATATATATATATCCTCTCAGCAGCGTCACTCGATCGCGCGCATATTAGCACTTGCGAACGAAATAACGCGCTCGCGTTTGGCACTTGGCTCTTAGGCTTGGCTAAACGGCGCATCCCTTGCGCGTGCCGTAGAGCACCTTGAGCTCGGGTACGATGATCTTCTTGATGAGGACGTTCGTCTTGGCGGTGAGGGTGTCCCGGTAGTTGTCCTTCTTGTAGATCTTTATGCCGGGCCGGTGGACGAGGAAGGCGTTGTCCAGGATCATGAAGTCGTAATCCATCACGCAGAGCGCGTAGCCCTACAACACAGCCCAATTGTACGCGTTAATAAAAGCACGCCATAAGAGGACTCATCGATCCGTGCTTGGGTTATACCTGAGTCATCTTGTCGCTCTTGCCCTCCCAGCTGAGCCGCTCGTCGTAGAGCGGATCGTCGTTGGTGCCGATGTAGATCGGCTCCCAGTGGACGAAGCTGCCGGTGCGCTTGCCGATGTGGAAGACGTGGAGGCCTTGGCTCTCGCGCGCCTCCTGCCACTCCTTGCTGTGCGGCACATTGTGACAGCCGGAGCACAGCTTCTTGTGGAACGGTATGGCCGAGCCGCTCTTCAGCATTTGCATCTGCAGAATAAACGCAAAAGTTTACGTAAAAACTCGGTAATCAACAGCTGCGCGTATAACGAGTAAGAGACACATACCAAGGCGGTCTTGTTCCGAGGTGGCTTGCTCTTCTCGTCCACCTCGAATATGGAGAGAACGAAGACCCGTGGATTCGGACGAGCCAGTGCCGGCTGATTGCTGCGTCGTATCATCTCGAGAAATTGGCCGGGCAGGCCGGGATTCGGATAGAGCTCGATGTCGCTGGCGAGGATGTAACGGGTGAGCGCCGATTCCCGGGCGACGTTCCGGCCGACGTTCACCGGGTAGAGCAGCTTGCGCTCGGCCTTGTACATTTTGGCAAAGTTCACGTTCAGCCAGGGCGCTGGCCGACTGCAGTTGGCGCGCTCCAACGCCACCTTCTCGCGCGCTGGAATCTGCGTTGAGAGAACAAAAGCGATTGGATTGATTTTATTTCGGAAGATAATATATTTTTCATCATCATTGAGCATGAAAATATTACGAATTTTCGTATTCGATTAGTATCGATTAATCGGAAAAGCAGCGTCGTTGATATTTTTAAAGCAGGCAAAGGAAAGCGTGTTAAATTTTGTTTTATTAAAGGCATTTAAAAAAAATTATTTAACGTTACGTGCACACGGAAATAAACGGAAAGCCAAGGAATAGCCGGAGGACGAAAAATGCATGGAAATAGTATTGCGCGAGACATCCGAGAGTGTCTCAGCGCGAGTCCGCCTGAATATAAGCTGAGCATGTGAATTTTTCATTTCTGACGTCATTCGCGGACAGGTTATACAGAAGCCAGCGCGCTACTTATATAGGAGAGAGAGAGAAAGAGAGGTCGCAAGGCACAAGCAGATAAAACGACTTACGCCTAATCTGTGTGTGTACAAAATAGTTTAAAAACTCGTTGTCTATACTCTCCCTCGAAAGGGAGATAACTCAATTATCAAGTGTCAACAAACAAACCAACAAAGCTCGGAGAAACAAACAAAGTCCGACACGAAAAGAAACGACAAAAAAAAACAGCTGATAACCTAACTATAATTTGTCCAGTCAACGTCTCCGGTTTATAATCACCTAATTATATACTATCAAGTGCATATCGGATTCAATGGTTTTTTTTTTTTTATAAATCGGCGTACAAATCGATTGCCCAAGCCCTCTCGTCAAAGAAGCGACGCGACATCGTCATCGGCGTTTCCCAAGACCGACAGCGTAAATCAGAGAGGCCGATTATTACGACGAGAGAGGGATGCCGCGATTTCCTAATTCCGGCTTTGTTACGAAGCTTCGCGCAGCCTTGGGAAACGGCTTGGATATTCGCCGCGAATTAAAGAGCTCCAACGATTATGTCGTCGTCGTCCCCCCCCCCCTAGCCTTTTTCATCGCGTTAACTTCGAGGCTATAGAACTGCGGATAAGGTAAGTTTAAAGCTACATCGAGCGTGTGCTCACCTTACTTCTCGTCTCGGGTTTTAACGAAGCCACCTCTCCACCTGCTGTTATTTTTCATTAAAAGCAAATCCGGCGATTTTCGCGCATTTAATAGAAAGAAACTGGTGAGCGGAGAGGTTATTCAGTCGTTCAAGGGGGGAAGGATGTATATGTGTATAAGAGAAGCTGATCCGGTATCCGGTCGCGGAGAGAGTCGTAAATAATTAATTGCGAATAAATCAGGTTGCTTATCTAACAAGACTTTTCATTTTATTCTCGTTTTCCCTTTTTCTTTTTATTTCTCTTTCTTTTTTTGTACGTTTTGTGAATGAGATTTTATGATTTCGATAAGAACGCTTGAACGAACGAGTCGAGTGCTTATCCACTTATTGATTGATAAGCGAGCACGTTTAAAATTCATGATAAGTTATTTTTTTCTCTCCTCTTTTCTTTTATCTTTCGTTCTCTCTCTTTGCCTCGCTTTTTTCCATACATAATTTTATCTTCGTATGACGATTTTGCTTTGACAATTTTATTTGCCGAGGGAAATTAGGACGCGCGCGCGTGTACAAGCACCATGGTATATAAGAGAGAGAGACAGAGAAAAAAATTGACGTTATTTCAGGTGCACTTATCTCGTAATAAGATAAATTATTCTTATAATACGATTTTCCAAATAAAGGAATTGCACGGTCTTTATGCGAGCAGAACATCGTACGACGTTTCGCAAATATTGCTGTTCGATAAGTTTATTCTAAATTTTATATTTCCTTTTAATTAACAACAATTCGAGGTCTGGAATAACATTGAAAATTTCGTATTGACAGGTAAATGAAAAGACGAGAAAAGATTTAAGAATAAAAAGTGAACGGTCGAAGGGATAATTACCAACGGCACGAGATTTTTAATTCGAGCTCGTTAATATGAACAACGATATTATCGCCTCCTGAATTTTCTTAAACCGACCAAGCGAATCATCTTCGGATTTTTTCAACCGAAAAGAAAAAATCCCAGAAAGATAATCCATTTGTCCCAGGTTTTGTCGCTTTACATTCAAGATTATGCCTTTTGTTTTTCGTTGTTTTTTTCCTTTCCTTCTATTATTCTTCAACGCGCAACAATGTCGCATTGTGCGACGTCGTTTTCAGCGGCGCTGTAACTCTTTAGCGCCAAAGCGATAATCGGCATTCTTTTACTCGCTTTATATACCTCAACAAAGGATACGTTTTCCACGATACGTCAGCCTGGGCCGTCCGCTGCGAGCGCAACAAGCCGCGGCATTGTAAAAGCCCGAGCGTTTATCCTCGCGTAACCGTGAAATTCGCGTTTTGCCGCAAAACAAAACAGCCTTTAACGCTACACCTCGACGACGCGTTACAATTTTGAAAAAAAAAAAACAGAACACACATAATAATTAAAAGCTGTATGTAGTGAATCCCTCCCTTAACTCATCCCGAAATAAAAATCAATTTCCTACACTGAAAGCGATAACAAAAAAAAAAGAGAAAAAGTCTCATATACAGGCTTGTAGCGATATATATCTAGCTAAAGCCCAAGAGAGCGGCTCGACACCCATCGAATCAAGCGAAGAAGAGTCTCGAGCACTTGGCGGCCTCAATTACACCCGAGAAAATTCGCGCCCGCGGTGAAAAAGCAACACGACATAAAGGAAAGCCAAAGAAAAAAAAAGAATATAAGAATAAGAGAAGACGGAGGCACAAGAGCGAGAGAAGAGAGAAAGAGGGGTGTGTATATATATATATACGAGGGGAGAGGGTTAGGCATCCGGGCAAAGAAACGGGAGCGCAATCTACCTCGCTCTCTTGAGTGTGTGTGAGAGAGACGCAGCTGCGAGTGCGAACAATAGCTTCCCCAAGAGAAAAAGAGAGGGAAAATATGCGGGGAAAGAGAGGAGGGTACAGAAGAAAAGAGCTCAGGCGGCCGACGTCGTCGTCGGAGGCTTGTAGTGTCGGCTGGATCGATGATCGAGGTCGCGCGGAAATCGCCGCGCCGGCGCGAATTTTCTCTCTCCTCCTCTCGTGCTGCTCTCGCGTCTACGTCTTCTCTCTGCCTTTCACGGATCTACCTCTTTTCCCCCCCCCTTCTCTCGCTCTCTCAGCGTGTTGTCTGCTGCAAAGGATGCGGACTGGATCGGTCGTCCGGTCTGTTGAAGCGATTTGTCGTTGCCGACGCGGGGGGGAAACTAGCATCTCGAGAGAGAGAGAGAGAGGCTCGGGGCGAGCGCGTCTATGGCATTTTTCTTTCTGTTCGCCCGGCTCTGTAGAATTTTATTTGCCTTGATTAAATTTCTTTCTACCATCTCTCGCCTATACTACACACTTCAATTTTCTTTTTCTTCCTCTTCTCTTTTGCATTTACCGAGAAAATTGCACGCGAACTTTGCGTCGATGGTGTACAGCATGAAAAATTTCAACGACGGTCTCTGTATAACCGGAAGACACATCGCTCTCGGGTAAATAATCCGGTATATATAAGGTCGAAGATTTTCTTGTCTTTTTTGTTGCGTCGAATACCGGTAAGCCCATTATTTCGCGGCGGGGTGCGATAAGAGTGGCAAGGAGCTTTATACGAGAGAGCACCGCGGTGCATTATCTCGCTCATCCTCGAGAGATAGAGAAAGAGAGGACCCCCGCTCGTATAAACCAAATCCCGAGTATATAGGCGAGGATAGACGACGCAGAGCAGTGGCAGTCGCGTCAATGACGTATCACGGGAAAGAGAGAGAGAGAGAGAGAGAAAGCTCGCGTACCTATTTGGCCTGAACGATGTCAAGCCGCGTATACGCGAACGAGCGAAACTCGCTGAATACGTCGGCGGAAGAGGAGGGAGGGATATGCAAAGGCCGAAATAAAGCCCGAGCAAATATTTGAATATGGAATGCGTTGCCCTCCCTACCACGGCTAGCTCGCGATTCAATCGGAAAAGTTGTAGCGGAAATTGCACGGGGTGGGGAGGTGGGACGGACGTTAAAAATACATTTCCCTCGTCGCCCAAGGAATTCTCCAAGTCGCGCAATCGCTCTTACCTCGCGCCTTTGGCACTTTTCTCAATTTCGCTCTTTTTTATTCGCCCCCCAACCCCCCCTGTTATCGTTCTTTCTCCCCCAGAGTTTGAGTGCACACTCTATTAAATCGTCTTTGTGCCCTCGCGAGAGCGATTAGAGATGTTAAGAAATCAATTATCCGGGGGATAGGTTATAGCGAGAGCTGCTGGCGAACTCTCGAGCGATGGCGAAGAGAAAATATGAGAGAACGCGCGGCAATTTGCCGACTGTCTCGAACGTATTACACGCCATCCCCCTCCCCTCTTTTCCTCCCGGCGCCACTCATCGCGTGTCGCATTTTCTCCTCTCTTCTCTCCGCGAGAGAGAGAGAGAGAGAGAGAGAGAGATAATTTCAACCTTTAGCCATTTCAACACTATACCCCTAATTGCCCGGCGGCGCGGCAAAAAGTATAAAGACGCCGATGTCGGAGGTCAACGACCTATCGTCTCTCTCGAGCGTTTTAGAGATGGGAGGGGAGAGAAAAATTGGCTGAAATGTACCGAAGATGGGGCGATTGTATAGGTATAACAGCCAAGGTGTAATGTAGTATCAGATCGATCAGAGTTCCCTTACCGCCTTGGGCATGTGCTTGCTGCTGAAGTAGATGTGGAAGGTGACGTAGCGAGAGACGAGGGGCCCGGCACAGCTGCGCGCGTACTTGATCGCCTCGATGGTGGTCGGGAAATCGCCACCCGGGGCGTGAAGGGCTATCGACACCGGCGCCTGCCAGCGCTCCAGCAGGGGCTGCAGATTGTCCAGGAACGTGTAGTCCGCGTGAGTCGTGTACGTCACGCTCTCCCAGCATCGCACCTGCAGGCACATATCGGTGAGAGATCGGTTAATTGGGGCTGCAGGGGGACACATTAGCTCGAAAAGCACTTGCTTACCTTTTCGCTCATCGTCACGTAATTATAGAGCACCCAGTAGTCGCCTCGTTGAGCTACTCGGGCTTTCGACGATTTGTCGCTGCAAGCTATCGCCTCTTCCAGCGTCAGCTCTTTCTTCGCCTGCCGGGAGAAAAATGACGGATTATTTGTCATTCGACTTTATTGTATTGCGGAGCAAGGACAAGGAATAAAGGGTTGGTGGAATTTTTTAGTTGGCTGATATCGTGCCAGAAAGATAATTTAGCGATCGTACGATTTTATTTTTAAGGACACAAAGTGAATTTGTTTTGTTTTCATTCTTTTCGGATGTATAGCGAATGTGATTTATTATCGAATCATCATTATTATTTGTCGCGTAAACTTTATATTTTTCTGGCACGAGAGGAAGAAAAATATCTTTTACGAACTTAATTAGCAATTTTTCGTTCAAGTTTGAAAAAGTTTCTCAGACTTTGGAGAAGGTCCGAATTAATAATGCTCGCGTTTCCTCCTGCGATTCTTATTTGACAAATATATACACGTAAGCAGATCGAATATTTTTTAAAAAAAAGAGAGAAATTGAAAAGTAATCCAATTTAGAGGAAAAAGTTTCTTCCTCAATTACAAGGCTAAAAGTTAAATAAGAGCAAGTTTTTCACGAGTTATTGTTTCCGCAGTATTTTTAATCTGCGCAACCTTATACCCCAACTTTTCTTATACGTCCCCTGTAGGAAATTCCAACCATCATATCACCATTTTATTTCGAATAATATACCGAATGGCCATCTTTCCGACCAGCACATCACCAGAAAGCCTGTTA
>JAPYYQ010001694.1:0-49193 GCA_030522585.1 Anagyrus pseudococci
TCGAAGCTGCGGAGGAGAGCGCGCAAGTAAACGGCCTCTATCTCTCTCTCTCTCTCTCTTGCTCGCTCTTTCTCCTTTTCTTCTTTCTCTCTCTCTCTCCCTCGTTCTTGGCATGGAGGCTGCTTTGCCCGTGTACGGAGTCACGGCGCCTCGGGGCATCGTTACTGCCTCTTAGTGTACAAGAGAGAGAAAGCGACAGAAGGAGAAAGAGAGAAGGAAAAAAATAATGCAAAGAAATGACGAGAGAAAGAGAGAGAGAGAGAGACAGAGAGACAGAGAACTCGGCTGAAAAAGTTGAAACAAAAATTTGGGCTTTTGAACAAACTCTTTTTTTTCTCTTTTTGGTGGGCATGGGATGAAGCTAGACGTGGTTGTACATCACCTCGTGACGGTGGGAAAGGGAGAAGGGGGGGGAATTGCGTTGCTCGGCCCTTTGTACGATCTTTACTGCTCACTCGTTAATTCGCGATGAATGAATTTGGACGCGTGTTCAATTGGTTTGCGCGCGTGAATTAATTCGAGGGCTCGTTCGTTAGTCGAGGATCGACACGTGATCAGCTAATTGGTATTTTAGCCAGCGATAAAAATGAAGAATCGATCGAAAGCCATTCGAGTATTCCGAAAATTTGGATTGCTAAAATGTGTGATCAGACAATTAAAGTCGAAGACATTTTTGCTTTCTTTTGATTGTAATTTAAAAGTAAAGGGGGGAAAAACTCCCACTTGGAAAGTCGTTCGATTGACGTTAGAAATGAAAAGAAAATACGCGCAGAGGGTAAGTCGTGTGCAGGGCCTTTTACAGGCAAGGCATCCAAATTCATGTACAAGAGAGAGAGAGAGAGAGAGAGAGATAAGCAGATACAGAGAAAGAACATCGGTAAGAAGCGGGGGGAGCCGAGGCGATCGGGATGGGCTGAGGGGAAGGGGCTAAGGAGAGAAATAATGGAAGGCAGAAAGATCGAGAGCAGAAGGGCGAGAGAGAGAGAGAGAGAGGGAGCGGACCTTGGTCGGTCGGCAATGTGCCGGAGGCGACGAGGGTATATGCATTGTCTCTCGCTGGGATGCCTCGAGGCATCTTCTCCTTCATCCTGCTCTCCTCCCTCCCGTCCCTTCGCTCGCGATTGCGTTTCTCCTCGAGTCTCCCCTCTCCTTTTGCCGCATCTCCGGCATCTCCACCCGAGCCGCGGAGTTGTCCCCGTAACCCGTAGCCTATGCCAAGTCCTTATTCTTAATTCGGCCAGAAAGGGCCATTGTTGCTCCAATCTCTCTCTCTCTCTCTCTCTCTCTCTCTCTCTCTCTCTCTCTCTTTCGCGTGAATGGGCTCGGCTGATTCTTTTTCTTTTTTCGCGCCATCTGCGCATTATGACACTTGTGTGATAATGCGCCCTTCCCACCACACCTCGTCCATTGTCATGTCCTAGAGGATCGCTATATCTCCTTGTGCGGATCTTTTTATTTCCGCTTCCTTATTATCGCGGAGAATTACAACGACGATAGATGCAGACTCGAAGCTTGTCATCTCGTTGGTCTCACCAGATCGACCTTTTGATTATGCGAATTTCAATGTTTAGATTAGAAGCCGAATTCGTCTCGTCTTCTATTAGCCAACAGTTAAAGGCACCGAGCGTGTTTCTTTGAAAAAATTCCGCAATCTTTTTTTTTGTTCTTTCAATATCGTGCTCTTGGCTCGCCGAGCGAGATATATAAAAATATCAATCAGCCTCATATATTTATAAGCTCCCTTCGTTATAGATGTATTTCTAAACGATCGAACGTCTATGAAAAATAAAAGAAATACACGCGGTATATAAGGGCGAAATAGAGCAAAAGAAAAATTGCCCGCAAAACGAAGAGGAAAAGGAGAATAAAAGAAAGCGGGCGAAAAGAAAATTAACGAATAGTCGTATAAATAAATATATAAATATATGCACACACGGGCTCATATAAGTCGAGCGCCCGGAGCGAAGATTGGTGGGGGCTCTCTTTAGATCCTCGCGTGGCCCCCTCCCTACCGTCACTCTCTCTCGCTCTCTCTCTCTCTCTCTCTCTCTCTCGTTCTCCAGGGCCGCGGGCCATTCAAGCCCCCTGTATGTCTCTCCCGTCCACCTTGCCTCTATATACGCGCTCTCTCGCCGTCACGGCCGCTCCACGTTCTCGCTCGCCCTCTCTCTCTCTCTTTCTCTTCTCTGGTGCATGATTTCGCGTGACGCCGCGGGGCACCGAAACGGCTGTACCTCGGCATCTGCCTGCAGCGCCGCGGGCCACGAGTTGAGATAGAGAGAGCCAGATACCAGCGCGAAAGAGAAGGGAAAAGATAGAGAGAGAGAGAGAGAGAGAGAGAGAGAGAGAGAGAGCAGCAGTGGAGGAACAACGCAGAGAGCTTGCCCTTCTGGCTTTGTATCAGTCGTATCCTTTTCTCTCTTTCTCTCTTCTCGCGGCTTTTACTCTCCTTCGTTTTATACCTTACAGCTTACGCTTTTCGTTGCATTTGTAACAAATTTTTTATTAGTTCCATTTCAGGCTTGAAATAACATTGTTGCTCTTCTTTATGATCTATTGTTCTCTCTTTCTTTTTTTTTCAACGAATTCGCATCTTTCTTTTTACCTTTTAATTTGATGGATTGATATGTTCTTGTTACTCTTTTATTTAAACTGGCTATTTTAAGTGGATCGTAAAAATGAAGACCGTATAGGATTCGTTGGTACATTGAATAAATAACGTTGGAAAAAATATATTTATTGAGTCGAATAAGCAATAAAATACAGTCGTTGCGTAGGTTGATTTTTTCCAAAGCCATTACTGACGTAAATATTTCAAAAATTAGGACTAAAGCTTGAGGCTCGTTGAAATACTGGCAGATCACATTGAATTAGACTAATTCTGGGCGGCAGGATCATTCTGTATTACGATCATCAAGTAAGTCGTCAATGCTCGGAGAAACTGAATTAAACACGAATTTATCAAATTATTATATACTTCATAAATGCAAATTCATACGGACTAAGGTCGAAAGTTCTGCTTATCGCTTTGTATATGAAGAGAGAGAGAGAAAAAAACCTACTAACCCCGCGCACAAAGCTGAAATCCAGGGAAATTAAACCGGAAGCGGTGAAATTCAGCGGGTGCTGCATTATTTGCAAGGAAAACTGCTGGATCTGAAACATTAATAAATCTCTTGAATTACTTCAGAATTGAATTAATTATTTTAATTTTTCTACCTCGTGATTCAGATTTTTTTTCAATTGAGACAAACTAATCTCGTGGCAGAGTAAACCCGATCTTTGCGCCTGAAAATTAAATTTATACGTTGCAATAGTTTATCGAATTGAAAGTTGCTTATAAATTGCTTACCTCTTGGCTAACAGTCACACACGCATTGACGACGTAGACCATTTTAATCATGTTAGATAGCAAAAAGAGCCCTGCCAAGATTAATTTTTCATTGATCCCCTTGAAGTATCCAAAGGTCAATATATAATAAAAATTATAAGCCCACCCGGTCATTGTGGTGAAAGTAGCAGCCATCTGCAGTACTAATTGTATGTTGTAGTTTTTGTTTACGTCTCGGCTCACTTCGCACAGTTCCAAATGAGCTTGTCTTGGTGAAAAATGAAGAATATTTCAGTAATCAAATGTATCTTCGCAAAGGCATTATTCCGCATTTACCTTGCCGTTTTCAAAACGAGCTGAGTATTATTTCGGTTCTTGTAGTAGTAATTTGGTTGGACCATAATTCTGTTTTTACTTTTTTCCAAAATCTTGAAATACTTTTTCACGTTTTGGTAATTCATCGACTCGATCGACGTGGTCGATAAATTTAGTATCAAGGCGTTTATTCGTTCGAATCTTCTTCCCAGAGTACTTGATAATGTAAAAAAAAGCGGTAGCTTAATAAGACGTTTAAAAAAATATTCGACAACGAAATCCATTACGAGACTCACGATATTATTATGGCGAAAGTCAATTCGACCGTGCAATTGAGTAAGGATAGCATGTCTAACGCCGTAACTTTTCCAGCAGCAGTGAGCATATTCTTCAGGCTGCAGCTACTCACGTACATGACAGAGACAATTAAAGACAGGCTCGACAAGGACCACAAGCCAATTATACGCTTAGTCTGTTTATAATCGAACGAATATTCCGGATCAATTCCAAACATTTCCAGGGTTTTATCTATCAGCGTTATTTTTTGGCATGTTCTCTTGAAATTCTTTCAAATGAAAATTAATAAGAAATTGTTTTCTTTTTATATTTTTTTTTATTTTTTTTCTCGTAATGAACAATTACCTTGAAACTTCGTATTCCAAACAGCGTTAAGATTATCATAATGACGTAATTGGTGTGCATGAAAACCATGATAAGGAAGTATTTCGCATGATAGTCTACAGATGATTTGAAGTAGCAAATCACAGAACCGAAAATCAAGCTACGAACAATGGGTGGCACGTAGCTTAATAACATCCACAAACGGCCAGATGACATTTCTAATGTTGCGTATCCCAATATATTGTTAAACACTAGCAATAGATAAAAGGAATCCCACAGATGTGTCTGTGATTCCGACATTTTTTTTCGTTTTGAAAAATTTACAACTTTGTACAAATTTGTTTATAAATATAACTTATTTTGCTGAATACTTTTTACATCCTGCCAAGGATGTGTACGCAGTCCTAGGGCGAACAGGTGAAACAAAAGAAAAACTCGGCTTAGCCATGAACGAACAATTCATTTGAGAGAGGTTTGCCATTGACGCTGACTGTTCACTTTTTTTTTATCTAATCAAAATCTCTTATCTTTTCGAAGTGACATATTCATATTTTTTCATACTATTTCAAGCGGTAAGCTATTTCATTATGCTTTACGTTATTGTGGAAAATAACATTGTAGTACAGAAATAAATAACAATAATAATGAAAAATGCATACATATTAGCGAGAATTTTAAGATTATATTTTATTTCTAATAAACGGTAACTCGTTATTCATTACACATGTTGTGTACATTATAATTTGTTAATTGAATTTTATCAAAATAAAAAACAAATTATATTATATCGTTAATATTTTCAAACTAAAGAAATAATATTGCTTTATTATCTTAAGATAGGTTTACCCAAGTTGTTTGGGCTCTTTTGTATACATTCAAAGTTTTTACTTCAAATACATACATCATTTAAAGTTCAAAAGTGAAACTTTCACTCGACTTTCGTACAACAGCTGTGTCGCAAAGCTTTCAATAGAACAAAGTTTTATATTCCTCGCGCGTCGTAGTTCAAATATTTAAAACGAATAAAATATATGACGGCAATGGCGTAGTAATAACGTTATTAAATTATAAATCTTTTTAATTACATATAATAACACCAATATAAATTATTTACATGCCGAAAAAAAACAATATTTTTTTGATTAAACTATTAAAAAAAAACATCAATCTTAATTAACTAAAACGCAACAAACTTCTCCAGCAGGGCAGTCCTTTGCTTGTGGCCGTTGAAGATTTTTCGTACAACTTGACAAGCATTCGGCTTGGAAATGGTTGCAGCGATATTTGTCTGCTTCTTTAACTATGGACAATAAAAATCAATAAATTGAGCGAATAGAGAAATTTTTCACAAACTAAAAATGTCCATGAACGAAATGTCAGATAGTTCTTTATTTTATGCTGAGATAAGTGATCATTGGCATAGTTTGTTTTACTTACTATTTTGGCAGCAAACGTCTCCTGATTTTTCACACGGTCTTTTTGATATTATACTGTCGGTGGCGCATTTTCCCGCTTCGATGCAGCTTCCTCGATTGCAGTATTCGAATTGCTCATCTAAAAAGGTAGCATTGTTTTTAACATTTGTGATTCGATTTATAAGGTCACCTTTAAATATTGATAATTTCAATTAAGCCCTTTTTTATGGCTTGGACAATATTTAGTTTTCCCAAGAACCTGAACTCATAGTTTTCCGAAATCATTAACCGAAAGTAAACTCACGAACTTTGCTTCCAAAAAAAAGGAATTAAATCTATAAATCAACATCGGTCACGGTAAGCACAGTCAAACTATTAACCACGACGCAATCCAATTCGAAAGTAATTCCGAGCGAGCAACGACAATGCGATGACAAAAAAAATAATAAAAAAAACCTCTTACGCTCGTATTACAATAAACCCGTGCGTTGCGATCAATAAAACACAAGCAAGTGCTCATTAATAATTCTAAACTTACTCGAAGTGACGCAGACGACGGCTAAGGCGAGAACGACAAGAGCGATAATCTTCATGATGAGGAAATCGAGTAGACGTCGGCTCTGCGTGTGATTCAAAGCTCGAATACGTCCAGCGCTTCGCGCCCCCCGGCGTTTTATAGGAACAACGAGAGGCGCGGACGTCATCTCGGCGCGCTTCCCGACGAGCCGGTAGAGTAGGAACGCGCGCGTGCGCAGGCCGGTAAAACCGAAGACGCCGTTGTAACGCGCGCGTTTCGTCATCGCCAACAGAAAGCGCCACGACCTTGGCTTTTATCTGGCTGCCCGCACCTTTTTCAAATTGCACACCTGCTTCGCCCGTTACTGCCAATAATTTTTTACCGTCGCTTGACACCTATGTCAATTGTTTAATCGCTGATAATGATATGTTGGTTAATCATTAACTTTGATTTCTTTGATTTTTTCGAGTCTTCTTCTTTTTGTTTAAGTTGCGATGAGATTAATGTTAATGGCTTCTTTTAATCCCGAATATTTATAGTTGGCCTAATTTAACGAACAAAAGATTAAACAATTTGAAAAAATATCTTTTTCGCGGCTTTGTAATAGGTGTATCGGCAAAATTCATGCGGACGATAAAATAAAGAATCACATTTTGTTTCGTTATTCGTAATTTACACGCGTTCTTATTTTTTGTATTGAATTAATCTTTTTGAAAATTTCAATATATTCATTCCGTTAATTACTTTTCTTTTTGAGCCAAGTCGAAAGTACATTCATTGCGAATTTATGAAATGTTCAGCAAAGTTCACGTAAAACTCTCTCAGAAAAAATTCTCGTTACTTCTTTTTTAGGAATGTTAATACGGGTCTTTTGAATTCCCACGTACAGCGAATTGATACAGCAATAATTTTGCATATCTACAATTATTTTATCATTTTTGAGAAAAAATTAACATTATTAAAATATCGCGTCTCGACAAACAAATTTTCACGCAGCAATAAATCAATTGTAATTTATACAGCAATAAAAGCACTGCGTTAAACATTGTAATGAAAATTAAACCAACGGAAATAATCAAATATGGAAGTAATTTTATTTCTGCAATGAATTATAGGAACAGGAGAATTATTAAAAATTATTTAACAACTAAAAATATTTCGAATAAAAACATCTGTCTTGTCAGTTGTTGTGAATTTTTTATCTTAGAACTACATTTCATAGAAGAAATAATAATCTCGAATTGTTTGAAACTCGATGCGTTTATAAAATAAATAATAGAGGTGCCTGAAGAATTACAATTTTTTTTATTTATTAATGAAACAGTTTTGTATAAAAACATGTTTATTGCCTTAATTTAACCAATATTACATTTTCACTTGATATGAGAGCAATACATAATGCATCAGGATATTCCGGCTACAATTTTTTCCTTAAATTCACAATTACGGGAAAAGAAAGTCTTGCGTTTAAACAAATAGATTTCACGAAAGAAAAAAACTCCTTTTTTCCTTTCAACTTTTTCTTTCTACACAATTGAGACTCTCCGTGAAACAATACAAACTCGTCTAAAATTAACGAAGGCTGAATCACCTTTTCAACTAGTTTCTCCTTCATATTTACAGAGTATTTAAATACCTTTTTTTATTTGCAGAAGCATAGTATACACACGAGCTTATTAATTCTAACATACTGTACATCCCATGATATTATTTGCAGTCACGCCAACAGTTACGTCAATTAGAAATTTCTTTACACTTGAAATCTCTTGTTCTATGAGCTAGTTATTCCACCGAGTTCGGATTCTGCTATCGTTATCCTCATGAAAATACGCTTTTATAATTTTTTCAAAGCTAAGAAGCATAATTTTTCTATTTACCGTTATAATTGTCGAACAAATGAAATACTCTAATTTTAAATTCATAATTATTCAAAATTTTAAATAAGGATCAGACTATTGACGAATCACAGAAACAAACAAAGAAAAAGAAATGCCAAAAGGCGTGTTTTATAAATCTCGCTCGATTCGCACAGCCGAGTTTCTATTCCTTGCTCGATATAACGCACCACTATTCGTCCATTTAAAATACATTGCGCGCGCCTTTAACGATTGTTCAGCTACGTATAGGGTAACGGGATCAGAGGGAGGTAAAAGAGAGGGGGAGGGGGTAGTTTGTTAAACGAGGTATAGGCAGTGCTGATAATTCGTCGCGCGTTCGTGGGAAGTCCTCTCTCTCTCTTTGCCAGCCGCACTGCTCAGCCCAGTTGATCGTCCGCAACGTGCTCATCTTTTTATATATCACAGTCAGCGTATATGCGGTTATGCTCCGGGTCGGTAATCCGCCGTCACATCCTTGAGGAACGCGTAAATCTCCTTGAAACTCGGCCGCAGCGACTCGTCTCTCTTCCAGCACGAACACATGATCTTGTAGACGTTCTCGGGGCACATCATTGGCTTTGGTAGGAGTACCTGCTCGTAATCAAGTACAAAAGACTTTAGCTGTATCTTTTTTTAAATTTGTTATGCTGTTAAAAATCAGCAGTACTCACTTGTAGCTCGTTTCCGTAATACATAAGCTCGGCGTTCTGAATGACTTGCTCGTTGGTCAAGTGCTGGAATGGCTTTTCCCGCGCGAAACTCATCACTTCCCATAGGGTCACGGCGAATGACCAAGCCGTACTGGAGCACGTGTATCGGTCCTGTTAGATAAAAATCATTGCTTTCGTTAATAGACGCAAAATCGATTCAGATTAATGCTATTACGTTTCTTAGAAAGCTAACATTGGAAGTCCAATGAAACAATCGAAAAAGCGCGTGTGCTGAGGTAAAAAAAAAAGAAAAGTGCCGCTCGTAAATCAATAATTCGTACGAGCGCTGATGTTTGCCGATATTAAAATTGTTTCAACGCTGCCTGTATTTACACACGGCGTGCGCGTACAGCCGCACGCGTACCGCGTGTATGCGAGCGGCGTTATCTCGGCGCGTACACCGACGACGATAGAATTTTTCCTCGGCGCTCTTATCGGTCAGGCTAAATCTGTGCAGTTGTTGTTTTTTTTTTACTTCGAAAGCTTACGCGAACTCGCTTGGAGCTTCAAAACAAGAAAGCAAAAAAGACAATAATTCGAGAAACAACAGGAAATTCCGAGGTGCTTTGTTTGCCGCGCTATTGTATACGCGAGAAACAATCGGGAGCAAAAATAATTTTCCTCGTTTGCGAAAAGAGAATATCAAAAAGTACGTTACGAGAGAACAGGAGTTGTTCATCGGAAGGTCTTTACCAATAGTATGCTCTCCCAGGGTAGCCATCTGATGGGGGCGGGTGCTCTGCCGCCGATATCGCTGTAGTCCTTCTTGTACAAATCGCTGCACATCGCTATGTCCGTCACCTTAACGGTATAGCATCTGCCGAGCAGACAATTCCTCGCTGCCAGATCCTTGTGCACGAGATTTTTCGACTCGAGATAACGCATTGCCGAGGCTATCTGCGTGCCCATGTACAGTAGGCAGTTTTGACTGGAAAAAATAGTGTTGGAAAATATAGCTCGATATCAATTCTCGCTAGAGATATTTACATATTTTTTTGTTTGAATCCGAGGCGCACGAATACGCTCGCGGTACTATAGCGGATCTCGCGGTTTCAAAAAGAGAGAGAGATGCGGGCGATATATAAATCGAGCGTAATTGAGTTAATAAGCATATCGCCCCGACGAATCTGCCCCGGCGAACACGGCCGCGGGTTAAATTTTAATAAAATTTCGAGAGAGAGAGAGAGAGTTCGCTTTCCACTCGGCGACGATAGCGATAAGGGAGTGTGAAAAACACTGCCGGCGCGCTTGGCCATTACCGCGAGCATTACAGGCCTCGGCTCTCTCTCTCCCCCCTTTCCCTCCGCCTACACATACGCCGTCGGTCATTATTCGCGTCCCTTTATTTCAATAACAGTTTCCAAAAGCAATTATTAACACGAATAACAAATTTCACCCGGCACAAGGGATGGCGTATAGAAGCTAGTGCGCGCGAGGGGGGGGGGGCGGGGAGATGTAAGTGCGCAAGTGCACGCGACACGCGCTGACGGAAGATTAATCGTGATAGCCGGTGGTGCATATAGCACGCGCTCGAGAGTACACGTATATAAAACGCACTTTGGAATTCACAAGAATTCCCTCCAGCCTTTCTCCCTCTCTACTCCCATTTCTACGTGTACACGTGTGATGACGGTCTTTGACCCCGATTACGGGAGGCGATCAAACAGCCGCTCTGTGTGCGCGTCCCATAGCTTTGCCGGGGCAATTGATTTCTCCCGCATGCTCTCGCGCGTCGCCGTCCTCGTCATCGAGATGAAAAGGCCCGAGAGGCAAGACTGTGCCTCCATATAAATCGGCGCAAATTACAAAGCCGTTAAAAAATGCTCGTCCCGCCGCTTACCTGATGAAGTTGAGGCTGCAGTTGGGCCGCTGCGTGCCGACGAGGGGCTCGCTGTACTGGAGGTAGTGGGCGAGGTCGCCGAGCTCCGTGTACTCGATGATCGTCCAGGGCCGGGCCGGCTCGGCACCGTCGCACACCAGGCCCAGCACGCGAGCGAGATTCGGATCGCCGAGGCTCGACAGCATGCGCAGCTCTCTCACGCCCTCGATCGGCTCGTCCGGGCCGGCGTACTCCGGGCTGGGTATCCTCGCTACGACCAGCCTCAGGGGATCGCTGCCCGCTGACTTTGCCTGAGCAAGCATGTCCTCGAGACCCAGTACAGCGCATACGATCGCCTGTACAGACGCCAATCGAAATGAATACGGTGGTTTCTAGCTCATTGAAATTCGCGCCATGTGTGTTGTATTTTTAACGCGCGAGCAAGAGTGGCTAAATAAATTACTAAAAATAAATTGCTCTGACGCTGGATATTCGTCTGGTCTATGCGTGTATTACGCGTTTATTAAAAACAAATAATACACACCTTGGCGAGGCAATACGCGCCAGCTGGAGAAATACGCTCCAGCCAGAAAGAGCGCGCGTGCATGCGTTTTCATTCGGCGCAAAATTTAGTTTTCAACGTTGAAACGCACACATACAGACGCGCGCATAAACGGATAAACCGCGAAAGATAAAGCCGTCGGTTAATTTAATATCTGCAGGCCTCGCTTGAAATCATATCGATCACCGGGGATGGAGAGAAATGTCTGGGAGTACGGGATGCTGGTGGTAGGGGAGGGGCAGTGAGAAGGGGTTGCCGAGCCAACACACACCGAGTTCCGGCCGATTTCAAAGGGAAAACTGCCGAAGAGAGGGCCAGCCGCGTATTCCCGGCTTTCTCTCTCTCTCTCTCTCCCGGCTTACAAACATTCGGCGCACTCGGGGCGCTCGCATTAACGTATCCAGCGAAATTCTAGCCCTCTTGGCAATCCAGGAATCAGAAAGGATCGGAGAGGGGGGGCCGGCGGTGGGGCTGGGGTAAGGTGGGTAGCGTACTTAGGCTTCCTCTCCCCCTTCCCCCCTATGGCCCTGGCGGCTTGGTATTCTGTATGTACCTCGCCTATATGACCGGAACCAAGTTTCTCCATTGTGTGCAGACATTGTCCGGGTATGTTGGTGGGCTCTATCTCCTTGCATTTGTAAGGCTTGCCCATGCTCGGCGCGATGTTCCATCTGACTACCGGTGCCGGTACCTGCAAGCCCAATTTGTGCGCTTGTAAATTATTGGGAATTTCTCTTTGCCGCCTCTATATGCAGCGGAGCTTCCACTCCCCCCTCCACCTCGCTCTCTCGCTCTCTCCCATTCGCCGCGGCTGCGAGTATACACACGGTTTGCCCCCACACCGACAGCCGACGGCCCGCTTTCTCTCCCGCCCCCCCTCTCTCTCTTTGCAAATTGTGATAAGCGTCTTTGTGGCGAGCGGAGAGCGAGAGAGAGAAAACTCCTTTATCTGCGTTTTGTTGTAAGCTATACGCGCGTTACGTATACACTTAGCGTTTGTAATACCGCGCGCCGATTGCGTCATGCTTTTCGTAATGCTACAACTGTAAATTCCCGTGAAAGTTTGTAAAGTCATGTCACAAGTACAGTACGACAGTAGTCGTAAGCTCGAATCCGATTCGAAAGAACAACAACAAATTTCAACACAGTCCCAATTAATATTATCTCGCGCGCGTGTCTGACCATGCCCGAACCTTTTCTACTGAACCGCGCCAAAACTCAGGGCGCATCCCCTATACGTACCTTGTGCTTATCCTTGGGCGCTGTATGCCAGCGTTTCGATCCGTGAGTCCCGTAGTACTCGGTCTCCAAAGGCAAGCAGCGTTGGTGGGCCGGTGTGCCATGGCGAGCCGAGCTCGCGTGAGCCGCGGTCTGGAGGGTGCGGTAGTGCGACTGGCTGTGATGTCTGGTCGAGGGCGAGCAGTGGGCCGAGGAGGGGGCCGGCGAGCACGAGCGGCTGCTCGAGCTCGTCGGCCCGAGGCCGTACTCGCTGCGGCAGTCGCCGGCTTGCCGGGCACCGCTGCTGCAGCTGCTGTTGTAGCCACGCTCGAAGCTCTTGCTCGAGCGCAACTCGTCCGCCCGCTGCTGCAGCTCTCGGCATGGCGTGTCTGTCGAATCCACGAATTCAAGGGTTACTTTCGTTGCTCTGTCGATTGGTTATTTTTTATTAAAATTCCAGGCATTAAATTTTCTCGAGGCGATCGACGGTTAAACTCAGCGAGGCTAACGGCCGATACAGTAGCCGAGTGTATATGCTAAGTTTTAAAAGGCTCCTCGGTCATTTTCGAAAATATTCAATTTTCACGTGCGCATAAATGAGCCGTTGCTTTCACTCGCGATGACCCCAAGTGCCTTGGCACGCGAGTATATACACCGGATGACGAGAGCGTCGTCACGCCATGCTCGGGTTTTACGACGCCACGAGCGCAACCACTACTGCGCCACTACGTCTTCCTCTTTTTTTTTTCGTTTTTCGACTCTTGCGGTATATTGCCTTGCTACGTATTTTTTCACGATCACCTCCCCCGGTGATTTACGGTTATGCGGGCGCGTGATGGCAACGAATTCCGAAAGCTTGATTTAACGCACATTATGAGAGCGGCATAGAGGCGCGCGCTCTCTCTCTTTCTCTGACGCGCGCACGGCTGTTCGGATGGTTTATCGGTGCGGCCGTAGTCGTTGACTGCTCGACACCTAGCCGCGAATTGCTTCATACCGCGCAGTTTTGTTGTGGGTGGCGAGGCTGCACCTGCTGTTTCCCCGGGATATTAACTAAACCTAATGTCGAATAGTTATACAACGAGTTCCCGGGTATTCTCATATGAATAAAAAACAAATTTTTTCCATCGAATAGTATGCCGTGCTTTTAACGACAATTAATTCACGGAACGTGGGAATTAAATTCGCTTCTTGCACCGAGAGAGAGTCAGAGGCGTATAATCGAGAGCCTTCGAAATTCTTGAATATGATAACGAAATACGCGGCGTTTCCTATATATCTATCTCCCAGCCTGCCCCCGTTCGTTTCTCCCCAGTAGCCCGAGAGAGAGAGCGCGCAATCAGTTGAATAAGCTTGTCGGAGCGCTTGAATAATTTAACGCTGGTCAGTTTCGCACACTCTCCAAGTTTCTCTTTCCTCCCGGTGAGCTGCGGAAGCAGCAAGTAACGGGTATTCCCCCCCGTGCTACAGCTGCGTGATTCCGAAGGACCATGTAACACAAAGCTCGGCAGTTTAATCAAGCCCGTAGGGAGTAAGAGAGGGGGGCAGCGGAGGTACGGAGATAGAGAATGAGCGCGTTTGATTTATCTTGCGAATCAAGAGCGCGCCGAGCCCGAGAGCGACGGGAATAAAAGCGTCCAGAGAGCTCTGAGAGGTACTAGCCCAAATGAGATTCGACGCGCGAGTGAGGGAGAGAGCAGGGGCTGTTATCGCTTTAGAGGCAAGTCACGCGATATAGTCAACCGGCGGGGCACCTGTGTTGGCGACGATGGCGTAGGTCGATCGGTACTGGCTCTCGACGAGCGGCGAGTTGAAGTGCTCCATCGTCAGGGACTCGTGGAGACTGCTCTCCTCGGCTTGTCCCTCCTCCAAGTTATCGAGCTCCGGGTCTTCCTCCGCTCCGGCCATCGCGTCCGCCTCGTCGTCCTCCTCCTCGTCGTTCGCCGACTCGCGGCCGCTGCCGCTCAGCATCCGGCCCGGCGCCAAGTTGAGGAGGAAGCCCTGCACCAGCAAGAGAGCCGTCGGTTAATTCGGATATGGCCACTTTCCCGTCCATAAGTGCTTTTGACGCGACAAAGGGAATACGGCTTCCCTGCGGGGGGGAAGAGTGGGGATTATGAAGGGGAAGACTTGCGATGTTTCCGGAGAATTTGGTAGTTTTTGAGGTGATTCGAGACTTTTGCTGTGGAGATTCTGTTGGAGTAAGGGCAGGTGGGATTTGCTTTTTTCTTCTTTCTTTTTTTATAAGGGGTTAATTTTGTGTGATGGACGGGCTTCTTTATTTGATAAGAGGGAAATAATTTTGTTGGCTGATTATTAAATTATTTGATGAGTAGGAGGTATAGCGACATCGAGTTTACGACGTTAAGCTTTTATCGGGGATTCTTTTTAAAAATTTGCTCGGCATTATTCGTAATTCTTTTTTATTCAACTTATTTAAATTATAGAGCATATAATGAAACGCGCAAAATTATCAACTCGAATAACAGCTAATGGAATAATTAAATATTGAAGTTTTTTAATTTTTAATTAACATAAGTGCATTTGAAAAAAAAAAATCGAAAATAAAGTTCAACCTGTCAAGGTACTAAAATCATTAATAAAAAAAGTCGCAAAACTTGAAATTTCTATAATCTCGTAGGTATTTAAAAATGCAAGTTAATCAACGTAAAAACTCACCTTCATGTTTATAGCAAAGCCAAACGGATTTTTCAAGACGGTCGGCGAATTTTGCAGCTTCTGTCGTCTGCTGAGAAAGAGGATGATGAAAAAAACGAGGAGCAGCAGCAGCGTTATGGCCGTCAGCACTCCAATGAGCACCTCCACGTACTCCTGGCCCTCTTCCCGTGCCGTAACTGCGTTAAACAGGTAAATCAGATAACGCGCAAGCTCGTTATACGCCTAAACAAGGTCTAATTTTTAATCAACGAAAATAGCCGCAACGCATTATGTACCCCGTAATCATAATCAACATCATTATGTTCCACTAAGCGAACTAAATTTACGATAATGAAAAAGTCGCCAGCCCACACGTACGCACGCGTGAGTTCAATTAAAATTCAACCCTCACTCCCTCTCTCTGTCTCTCTCTCTCTCTCTCTTCAGCAAACAAACCAAAAATTGCCCAGGCCAAACATTACGCGGCGGGGCACATTAAAGGCGAATTTTGCGTGCAACGCGCTATTTAGAGAGAAAGGGGCAATTAATATTGACCAAGAGTGGAGTAAAAAAAAAGAGCCTTGTCACGTGTCAGTCTGGCCAAACAGAGACAAGTGCCAATCGAACAAAAACAGACACAAATTACACGATATATACGAAAGCTCATTGACCTCGCGATCGAAATTTATCCTCTCGGGGCTGCCTCTAAACGCGCGTAAAATTTGATTTAGCAGCATAAACGAGCTAGAGCGACAAAGGTATAGGGCCGTTTATAGAGAAGAAAAATTCAAGAGATCAGGTCGTTTCGCGAAAAAAGCACGCGAATTTCCGGGGGTCCGACAAGGGGTGGGGGTTGGAGGGGGGTGTATGGTAATAACGTTGCCTTTACCGCTCTCTGCAGCCATGTTTTTCGCTTAGTCAGCAACAGGCTCGGCTAACATGCGCCGCGAGCTGCTCTTTTATATATATATTTTTTTTATCATTTCTTTTTCCGTGGAAAAATGGCGCTTACGTAAGGTAGAACCTATCCGGGCCAATTTTCAGAGCTACCATGCGCTGCGCGTGCATTATGCTTTCGTTCCTCTCTCTTTTTGTTTCCTTTATTAATTTTTTTTTGTTCATGCGCGCAGCGTAGAGCCCCCGGAGGTTAGTCGCTCGCTATAGTTCGGGTCCTATCGGAGACAGGTAATTATGCCAGAAAGTCAGTGTGTCGCCGGGGCGCTTGCTTTCTCTCTTTTTCTTAATGTGTATCTCTCTGTGTTTTCTCATGTTTTTTTTTCGTTACGATTTGCCTGCATCTCTCTCACACATGCACACACACAGTTCTTGATAGAATTTCGAGCGCGGAATATGAAAATGCAAAAGCAGACGAAGCAGCGAGGAATAACAATTTCTAATTTAGTTTAAATTCAGGGCTGTAACGTCATTTACCCACGCTTCATTCGCTTATAACCAAAATAAACTTGTTACAAGCCTCGAATTATCATCATTGTTATTATAACTCGGTGTATATACTTCAACGCTGTACAGTCGCTTAAAGAGTACACGTAAAAAGCGTTTTGCGTTGCGCAAACTTTGCGCTCTCTTCTCGTAAGCTCGCAGAGGGCAAATATTGTCTTTAAAACCGAGGAAAATTTTCCAGACTTGGGATTACCGAAAACTTGGCCGGATCGAGAAAATGAAAAAAAATGAGAAAGAAAGAAATCGCGCCACTCGCGACTTCTCATTATCTTTTCAGTCCGCGGATAAATTGAACTTCAAAAATTCCGCCCGATATAGCGTCCCGAGTATATATAATCAAAGCTTGTCTCTGAGGCGAAAAATCTTCTCCCGAGAATCCTCGTAACCCAGTTCCTCGGAACGTCGTCTTGGGGCAAAGTTTGCCGGTCGTCGAGAGCGGTTCTGCCGACGTGGTAGGGGGGGGGGCACAGCCGCTTAGCGCGTCTCTTCCAAGCTCTCCGTTAATACGGCTAATTGTTTACGTTGCGCGAAAGTTGCGCCGCGGCCCGCGAATTATAAAGTAAGCCGCGCACCCGCACCCCGATAGCGCGACTCGTCGCGAGAGCGAGTCGTGCTGCTGTCAGGGCTGCTGCCTTGGCTTTCTCAACCTCCCGGCGACCTCTTTAATCGCATCTACGCGGCCGAAGAATGCCGGCCTCATTTTCCTAATGAAGTTACCAGTCACTCCCCCCTCCACCCCCTCCTCGCTCATGGAGTCGCTACCCCCGCGCTATACCATCACCATGCCTCTCTCTCTCTCGCTCCTTCTTCCCAACGGAGTTCATCAAAATATAATTGGAGCCAGCGTCATCGTGGCTCTTGCCAAGCGCCGGTTCCTAGCGGTTAACCGAGCCGTAAGAGTCTAACCGAGCGATCCGTAAAATGGGAAATTCCGAGAGAGAGAGAGAGAGAGCCAGATAGAAAAGTAGGCAGAAAAGACGAGGTACGGTTTAGAGCGAGGGGGGGGGGCAAGGTAAACGCGCCGGATTATTCGTCACGATTCGGACGCTATTTGCGCTCGGCAAAGTCAACCTCTCTCGAGTGCGCTTCGACAAAGACTAAGAGGAGCTATGGGGGAAGAGTCGAGAGTCTTTTGGCTCGCTTCGGAAGCGGGGGCGAGGAGAGAGAAGTCTGATTGGCTCGCACGTGCGCGCGCACGGCTGTACTTACTCGTCTGCAAGTTGAGATCGGCCTCGTGGCTGACCGTACCGCTGCTGCTACTACTGCCGGCGCCCTCCTCGTTGCTCACCTCCGACGCCGTCTCCTCCGTCGCGTTTGCGTACGGATTCCCTGCAATCACACGCAAAAGACGTCCCAGGGGCTCGTAATTGTTGGTTTAGGAACATCTTTTACAAAGTTTATCGCGGCTATAGTGATTGTCCTCGGACTTATTTTTGCGGAACTTTCTTCTATTGGATCGAAAAATTTGAGCGTGAGTTTCTTTAGTCTTTCCGATTGAACTGAAATAAAAAGAGTGCCGCGAGTATCCGTGAAAAATTGCTGTGTGCGCATAGAGAATCGTGAATTTATAATTTTAATAATTGATTCGAATAATTTAAGCGGGTTCCGATATTCGAGATAACGATGATTGATAAATTGCGACGCTTACTGTGCCGTTGTCTTCTCTCCGCTGAAGAATCGTTAAACATTCGCGTTGACACGCTTGAAATACACACCGTTTACGCGATATCCGCTCGACTCAACGTTATTAGATCGTTTAAAAATAGGCGTAATGCAATGAAACAAATGAAATTTCCAAGCGAACGTGTCAGATCAAGAAGTATTTAAGTCACTCGGTCGAAATTCATTAAAATCCACGCGGAAATCCATATATGCACCTTTCCTATACAAGCAAAGTAAAAATCTACTTACATGAGTCGAAGGTGACCTCGGATATCATAATCCAACGGGCGGCGAAGTAGAGGCGGAACCTCAGGGACTTGCCGCGCCGGGCGTGCAGGCCTATGGACACGTTGCGCGCGTTCTCGAGAATCGTGTCCGGTATGTAGGAGTAGGTGACGGGCTCCTGTTGCGACTGCTGCTGCGGCTGCTGCTCCGGCGCGTCCTCGTTAACCAGCTCCGTGACCGCCGGCTCGTCCTCGTCGAACCAGATCTCGGCGCGCTCGAATACCTATACATAACGAGATAATGGCTTGTCTCTCGTCTCTCTGTTGCTTTAATTTTTTCTTTTTCGTCTTTCGTCGTTCGCTGTTTTGCATTAACGTTGGAATGTTGGAGAGATAGAGTTGTGTAATACGAGAATTTGGTGATAATAGCGTTTCAATTAAAAAAGCAAAAACAAAATACAAAAAAAAGTATATACCAGAGTTTTGTATTACGCTGGGAATGCACGCTGCAATGTACATTGGACAACGGAGAAACGAAAACAAAAACAAAAGTAGACAGCGCGGAAAAAGATTATTTTAATCAAAAAAGTATTGAAAGCCCGCTAGCGCTGCTCTGTACTTTTTTTCTGCCAAATTGCTCAGACTGCGCGCTCCCTTTCAGCAAAATTCACGCGCACGTTCGTGAATGAGAGGGAGGGAGGGGTGGTGGTATCGTGTTGAATGTTGGGAAACTCAATAAACGCGCTGGAGGGGGGGGGGGAGGTCGCAATTTTCTCATCACACGCGAAATTTTGAAAGTTTAAAAGGCTTTCAATAGGCGGGCCACCGGCATAAATTCAATATCGTCCCCGTGACGACTGATTATTTCAAATTACCGAGATGACACTGCAATTTCGATGGGGCTAGCGCGCAATATTACGCGGAAAATGTAAAGCGCGTATCGATCAGCGGCCGATTTCTCGAAATTCGACGATGAGAATGACACATTTTGTATATTTAACGATACGCCAATGTAATCATTGTTAGAACTAGGTCAGCGTTTTATCTCGTCGCTCCCACCTATTTGTGACTTGCTGATTTCCATTAAGGACGGTCAGGGAATGAGAGAGAGGGAGAGGGAGGATAAAAAGGCAAATGACGTTACAATTATTCCCTTGGATGAATCGGAATACTGATCGAATGACAGCCCAGGTGTGTATTTTTGTGCAGGGCCGATGGGAGCACGTTTATTAACTGTTAGCGGTTGAATAATTTACGCGATGCAATGGATACGTAATTCTACCTTATATGTGATATTTGTACTAAATAAAAAAAGGAAGAAAGAAAAATCAATCAAAGTCAGCAAACGAATGATAATTGTGCACACAGCGCGCAGCGTCGGTCGAACGTAAAAATCATATCGAACGAAAATTATTCACCTGAACGTCCCTTGTGAAATAATTGTTGGTGAATATGTGCACCGCATTGAAAATCCTAAGATTGTCGAAATGAAAGGTCAGCTCGACGAAGTCGGTCATGTCATCGCGCATCCAAGCCACCCAGCCTGTGCCTGAAAGTCGAAAATTCAATTGTGCAAAATTAACAAAAATCATCTCCACACATTTGCCAGTTTCCGCGCCCCTCCTGCTCTTGCATAATTTCCCCTCGCTTAACTACTTGCGAATAACAAATGCAAGTACATTTGTTGGGTATGTACAATTGTAACTTAACAATTGCGCGCCGAAAGTCCAACGTTTTATTAATAGACCAATGTGAGCGAGCACACACGCGCAATCAATTATTACTATTTTCCGACTTTTGATTTGACGTATTTTAATAATTCAATCCGACAAATTGAGCAATAAAATCATCAGAGTCTTAATTAATATCAATAAATTACGTGGTTTACGACAAATCCTTACCTTTTTTCTCGCTTATTTCCTGCCTATAATTATCGGCGCCTACTTCGCCGTCGACCAATCTGCCAAGGCCGCCCGAGAGTATTCCTTTATCCCGACTCCCATCGTAGGTCGTGTCGCTTATCTCCTCGAGCGGCGACGCTGGTATGGTGTAACTGACCACGCCTCCTGAAAAAGCCAAGCAAATTTTTCACTTTACCCCCAGCAACAATCGAGACGTTACATTTTTATCACTGTTAATTCTCCCGTATCAACTCAATCGTCTCTGCGTGTCTCCCAAATCGTCGACATTCCCATCCCTTTAGTTTATTACCCTCGGCTAAGCCCCTCATCTCCCACCGTCTGATCCCGTCCAAATTTCCAGAGGAAGGATGGGAAGTAAGGGTATCAATTTTTCCGGCAACTAATCGTCCGCCCTCCCACGCCCAAATCCCCGGGTTTGCTACTTTTGTCCGCGACACGAAACTCATAACGCCAGTCTCTCTCTGTCGTATACAGAGAACCGTATCCGCGCATGCGTCTCTCTCTCTAGGCGCTTAAGCACGCCCGGGGCTTATCTTGTCAGCTGGCATAGACGCTCGCCGTGGCGGAGATTAAGAAAAAGAGAGGAAAAAGAAAGTCGTCAGCGAGATATTATAGGGAGGGGAAGAGAGTTACGCCGACGGCCGAATGATAAGACCGTCGCGTACACGCTGTATACAGCGTTGCGGAGGCGAGGTATAAGGACGGCGACATTATTACCGGTTGGCGGGCTCGAGGCCTTCCCCTTCGTCATCGTTTTACCTCTGGAGACGGGGCGACGCTTATAGCTTCATCCGCGGCCGAATCAAAAAGAATAACAAGCCACTTTGGCGCGGAAGTCGAGCCACGTACTTGGGAGAGGGACGAGAGCCCGATCCCCTCTCGCGGTTATTAAAAATCAAGCGAGTCGCTCCGATCGCCGAGACGTCGGGATAAAAAGGGCCCCGGCTACGGCTCTATTGATTCCAGTCGTTTTTTTACCTCGCTCGCGCGCACTCGTATATTAATCTATCTATGTACGTATATTTCGTTGGTAATCCCTCAAGCTAACCATCTTTTATTGCGCGATTAAATGCGCGGGATAATAATTGCCGGCGCTGAGGAAAAGGGCTGGAGGAGGATCTCCTCTTTGTCTCGCTTACGCATTAATCGAGGAGGATTTTTCGCTTTTTCGTTTTATTAGCCTTTATTATGGACCAAAGCGCCGTTTCATTTCGGAACGGAGAAGGGGCCAGGTGTATAGGGGGCAGGGAGAATAAAAACGTATTTTCACGATGGGAGTTTCTTTCGGCGAGGTTGCCTCTCCCACCCCGCAGCCTCGTTCTCGGTTCTATATACTACACTCTCCGCGATAAATTGCCCGGTGTGTATAGTCGGCTCCGCTTCTTGCGGCCACACCGACAACAATAAAGTTCAATCTCCTCGTTTATTAGCTGGTAATTAAAGTCGCCCGTTTGTATGTGTGCCCGTGTGTGTATGTGTATAGGAAGAGCCGCTGGCTCTATGGGCCAAAGTACAGAGAGGGAGAGAGAGCTCGGGCTATATTTAAATAAATTCATACGCGTCACCCGGCTAATTATCGCGAGCATGTTTTTGCTAATTTTATAGGCCGCGCGCATAATTTTCGTAAGTGCATTTACATAACATTGCGCCTCGAGATGATTAATCATCGTATGCCTCTCTTTCTCTCCCCCCCCCCCAACTCTCTCACTCTTGGTTTGGCGATTTTTCATTTTTGGGAAAAGGTCGGAGAGCTATAGCGCGTGGAGGACACACGCGAATCTCCGCGAGTTCTCATTTGAATTCCGAATAAATGATATTTCGGCCAGCGGGCCGATCGACGTATGCCCAACGACGGCCTCCCGGAAATTCGTTGTGTAGTTCAATTTTGTGATTTGTAGATGATCCAATTCCGATTTATCATTTTCTATACCTATCCCATAATTTTGAAGAAAAAACTTGCTCTATATATCTGTCGACTCATTTATCATAATCTTGCCGGGGAGAAGAAGCAAGCTCGACATTTAAAGCCCATAGAGAGAATCGAGAGGGCTTTTTGGGGCGCTTCGATGAAAGAGGAACAGCGAGTCCTAGTCTGGGATTTTCGGTTGTGCGCTCTCGATTGTTCGGTAGAGCGGGCGCTCGCGGGACCGGGAAAAATCAGCGGAGCGAGAGCCGAGAGAGAGGCCGGGCCGATTGTCCCGCTGGTCGGCGAATTAATTTTCGCCCTCTCCACTTGTCAAGGGGGTATATTGTTCCGCGGCAGCGAAATGAAACAGTGCGCGCGAGCCTCGACGCCGATCTTTACAGCCGCCCCCGGGACTTCCCCTCTTTCCTCGCACCTCGGATATTGTTCTCGAGAGCTGTCTCGTCGGAGCGAGAAGAAAAAAGGCCTAGGCTTATTGAAGATAAAAAAGGACGAGCGAGTCGATTGATCTATGTTTTAGTGGTGGCTGTAAGGTAGCTTCGTCTTTGGTAATAATTGCTAGTTGTTTATTGCAACTGCGGTTCTCTTTAGTAGGAGAAACGGGTTGTTCACGTAATATTTCGAGTTGTTTCGTGTAAGAAAATGCAGAAATTAAAAGTTATTTTTGGGTAGCGTGCAAGAATAAAACAGATTTCTCGCTTTGTGCAAGTAGAACAAGTCGTTGCTGGTAAGACCAGACGCGGGTAAAAATAAATTTTCGTCTTTTGTAAAATTTAATCTCGTTCTCTTAAACTTTGCTCGGAAAGATTTTTTTCTTTTTTTTTCTCTTTTTTTCTCTCGCTCAATTTATATACTTCTATATTCACAAAAGAATTAAATTTCGTAAGAGTTACAAGGTTAATACGTTTGTTTCTTCTTCTTACCGGCTCAATTTAAAAGCAGTACGTTCATGTGCGTTTATCGAAGTTACGCCGGAATAAAACGCTATTTAATTATCTTTCGTTGATATTCTCGTATTTATTCAAGCTTTTACACGCAAAGGGATTGTTTTTTTTTACTTAAAACAAAAAATTCCGAGTAGCAAGAGAAAATACGAAAGAATTTGCGTTACACAAGCAAAGCAGTTCAAGAACAAAAGGCCGAGAGTGAGACAGAGGAAAAATGTTAGCAGCCTGGAAAATGCGTGTAAGTGGAAAAGAAGAAGCTAATTCCGTAAACGCGATCTAATTCAAGCGTCCGTAATTCAAGCGCGTCTTCCGTTTCTCGAACTCTCGAGATCTCGTAATTTACAATTTCTCCGAGTCGGCGGGGGGACTCTAGCCTGCGCTACCTCTAATTCTTCAATTATGAAGTACGAGCGCGCAATAAATTAACGTTGGCGTCCCCATTTTCGCAAACTCAAACGCGAACAAGAGGTCAGGGGAAGGGCCAAAGAGAAGAGAGCAAGGAGAAAGGGGGGGTTAGAGGTAAGTTCGGCCAAGTACTGCTTGTCATATGCCAGCCGGCTGCTATACGCCTGCAGGGGATGAAAAAAATTAACACGTATAACACAGCCTCGCCGGAATACGGAATCGTTCGGCAGTACACGTACGTTCGCACATATCTACATCAGCTGGACGAGGTCCAAGAGGTCAAACTATAGAGGGCAGAGAGAGAGAGAGAAAAAAAAAACACACACGAGGGCAGCTGCCAGTCTCGATTTTTCGCACGTTCGCTATACCAGCCGGAGAAAATTAATAATGAATCCCACGCCGGCAGCAGCAGCAGCCGCGCGACCGCGGAGAGGTTTATGCCTATGGGCGTGTACGGAATTGCTTAGCTGCGCGCACTCGATATTTTGCAGCAGCGCGTGGGCCCAATGTGTCACGCGAGCCTCGTCGTTTTGCTCAATTTAGCAGTGAGCAAGCGCCTCTTTTTCTCACCTCGTGCGCCGAATGAACACTCGCGTGAATTAATCCGCGACCCATTTATCTGCGGTTGATCGCGTCCAGGGTGGACGGGATTGTTTAATGCCAACTCACGTTCTGTCCTCTAAGATACGTCGTGTTATTTTAGAAATCTCCTTATCGCGAGAGAAAGATATAGGAATCCTCGGGAGATGCGAGAATTCGCGAAAAATCGTCGGGGATTATGCTCGCTGGCAAAAAAGACGCGCGAGGATAAAGGTCAGGAGAGACAAAGAACCGAAGCGCGTGAGGGGGAGTGAAAAAGCAGCCGCTGAGTGGACACCGGGTCTCGAGAGCAGGGGTGCAGGTAAGAGGGTCGGCACCGATGGAACAAACTTCCTCTTTTACCGTAGAGGCGTTTGGCCCAACGAGCAAAAATACCGCGAGAAAAAGCACGTTGAGAATAGCAGGCGACAAAGAGGGTACACCCGGAAAATAGTTCGCCAATTAATGAGACGCGCATGCGCATAATGCCTGGTTTTAAGCGAACTTACATCTTTGATTTTTCGACCTTCTTTTTTCGAGCACTGCTTTGGTCACCTTCCCCCCTTTTTTCCAACAGCAGTTTCTTTCGAGTTTGTTTTCCTCTTGCTCGATTTACGGGCACGTTTTTTACGTCTGTCTCTCGCTCGCGCTACTTTCTTTTCATTAATTAATCCCAGTGAATGACTTTTTCATACGCATTATCATTATCGCTGACGCGCGGTCTTTTATCAGCTGCAATGTAATTATTCGCGTAAGAAAAAAGCGGGAGTAAAAAGGGGTGGGGGATGTGTTATATGTAACGAGCATAATTAAAAATACCGTTAATCCTCGGCACCCGAGGGGATGGGGAGCTAAGGTGTCTCTAGTCATTTTCGAATTAAACGTGTGTTTAAAGCCTCGCCGTCTCTCTCTTTCTCTTGGCGGACTACACGAGAAAGTGAAAAAATATAAGACACATTGAAAATGTAAATTTAATGAAAATCCCGGGGCCGTTATTTAAGCCGCGCTCGTGCGCTTCTCCGGGAGAAAAAACGGGGTATATTAACTTTGCGCGACTGTTGGGAAAAGGGGGTGGCTGCGGAGGAAAAAACTTTCAAAGGAAGAACGGCCCGACTGAAATGCACGGGCTGTAACTTTAATTATAATGAATCTGATTTCTTTTGTGAGACTAATGGTAAAATATGATACGCGTACAAAGGAGGGGCGTGGAGGGGAGGAGGATGCATAATGAAAATTGTCTTTGCTAAGCAACAAAAAATAAAAAAATAAAACAAACGTGATTGAATTAACATTAATAAGGATACGTAAAGTTAGACACAAGAAAAACATCATCGAAACAATATAAAAACCAAAAAAAAAAGCAAAAGCAAAAAGGTATGCCGGATAAACAAATCGCTCAAACGATCGCACAAAAGCTCCGGAGCAATCTTTCCTTTAACCAAGCAGTAAGGCAGCCTCGTCCGCCCCTCCGCGGCGCACCATCGCGAAAAGAAAAGAGCGTCGGGCGAATCGGGTCTTGAGAGCGCGTCCTTCTCCCCCCCCCTGCCGCGAAGCTCGAAATGCCGTGCGCGACGACCATAAATCTGCCATTCGCGCGCGCGGCAAGTGCCGGGCAAGCGATCTCGCTCTCTCTCCCTCCCTCTCGTGGCAAACCCCCTCGGCACGCTTCTTGCGCGAAGGGCCAAGAGAGAGAGAGAGAGAGGCACTCGTGCCATTACTCGAGCGCCCTCGACTCCTTTGTTTCCCTAGGCTGGCCGCTCTTTCGGCCTCGGCACCGCCCGTTTTTCCCGCGGGAACTTGCACCGCTGCTTTCTTGCCCCCTCCCCGAGCGCATCGATCCTTTCCTTGTCCGCGGCTCGATTTGCGGTCGTTTAAAGAACCACCCGTTACATAGAGAGCGGGGGTCACTGGCTCTCTATTTGCTTTTCCTTTCGGATTATTTGGCGCTGAGTTATCGTCGTTATAAACGTATATAACGCTTTTCCTCTCTCTCTCTCGATGTAATTTTGGCCAAACGTTCGCGATTACGCGGCTAACGGCTTTAGCCGCACTAAGTCCCCGGTGGTAATCGAATGCCGAGAGCGATCATCCCGCTGCTCAGCGAAAACTCGTCCGTTTACGAATTGGATTGGAGCTCCATAGCTGTATATAGCAATTGCGCGTCACTTCCTTAGAGCTCCGGCAGCACCCTGTGTGTGTGTGTGTGTATAGAGAGTAGCTGTGTGTGTGTGCCAATGGGCCGCCAGGTATAGAGCGGGTATTTCATTTCTACAGAGAGTGGAGGGAGACCCTCCACGGATTAATGACGAATTAATGGTTTGCTGCTTAACGGGGGGAAAAGCGAGCGAAGCGGAAACGAGAGATGAAGAGATAGGCCAAGGGAAAAGGAGGGAGAGTGAAGGAGGGGGAACGAGTATTGGGTGGTACGGGAAAGGGAGTAGACGGCTTGAATAATTAAGGCTCTGAAACGCCTGCTGCTCGACTGCTCACCTTTCGCCCTCACCGCTAGCGCCTCTACGCCCTCCGCCCCCTCACGCTACACTCCTATCGATCTCTTGGCTGAATGAATTGATTAGAGCGCGACTCGCGGCATTGATTACCGCGCGCAGCCTGCTCCGATCGGGCTAATCATCGTGATTAATAAAGCGCGGCCTCGAGAGCACCTCACGCTCTCTCTATCCTCACCCACCTGAGAATTGACGTAGGCTGACTTCTCCTTACCAACTAGTCCCTCTCTTTCTCTCTCTTTTCCCTCGTTTTTTTTCTCTTTTTTTATTTCACTAACTTTTTTTCCCTCCCGCGCTTTTGGGGGAGAGGGGTCGAATTACAGTGTAGAAGCCGGAGCCGTCAAGACGTTAATTGCGAGCTAAGTGCTTGGAAACGCGCTCGCACGGAATAAGGTGATTTTTCTTGTTTTCGACTCTCGCCCACAGTGCCCCCCCCCCTTCTCTCACGGGGAAAAGTCAAGCCGAAATGGAGTTGCTTGGATTCTCTCGTTGCCTCTCAACTTCTCGCCGAGGCGGAATGAATTTCCAATGCGGCAAATGAGCAGACTCCTCTCTCTCTGGCCGCTTCAAGCCGGAAGCTGTTGAGAGATATGGATGCCGAGGCGCCGGAGAAGTTCACCTTTGGATATTCTTAACTCGGCTGGGTAAAAATTTACATGCGCCTCGGATATCAAGTCCGCTGCTGTCGTGATTTCATTTTTTTTTTTTTTTAAAGAAGTCGACCTTTTTCCACGTAGTTGGCGAGATGAAATCCGAGAATTGACATTTACATTGTATGAAAATACGTATGGGAGTCTCACGTCGAGTTCTCGCGTCGACGAATCTACTAATAGTCGAATATGAATTATTCAATTCGCCTAGCGCGATATATAGCCTTTGCGTCTTCATAAAGCTCGGCTAATAAAAAAAAAAAAAACGAATAAAAGTAAACGCCGCTTAGCCTCGCACGTGTGTCAATCAATTCTAAATAAATAAAAAATCGCAATGATCAATCAATGACCCACTTTTTATAAATATATGCATGGTCGGAAATAGAAGCGCGAAATAAAATTTCGAGTTTTTTCGCCGGTGAGCTAAAAGTTAAACTCGCGAGAAAGAGGGGCGAGCCGAGGATAAGGTGGAAGTTTATCCAATCTAATCCAATGTCTCCGAGGCATTTTTTTATTTCGTGTCCGTAGCCCATTAGCGACGGGAAATCCGCGTCCGGTATGTTATCTGGGTTATTTTAAATTGCTCGAGATGCACCTCGACTTGGCTATTCTTTTCCCGCTCTAGCTTACCCGCTTCTCTGCCGGCTTTCCCTCCTTCCTTCTCGCTCGTTCTCCTTTTATTTCGCCGGTAGTGGAATAAAATGAGAAAAGAAGCCGAGGTTGTCGAGGGGGAACTGGCCGAAGGAGAACGGAGTAGTTCGATACACAAGGAGGACGAAAAATAAAAAACTGCCCGCCGATCGTTTGCCGGGCCAGGAAAATACTCGATCGAGAAAGAGAGAGAGAGAAGAGATATTGCGAGAGATATGCGCGAGATATACTAGGCGGATGTTTAAAAATAATCAGGAGCACTTGTTTTTAACGAATCGCAGCTCGCAGGGCTAATGAAATGTACACGGGGCAGCTACGTATATACATATACATAGTGTCGTCAAAGTTAAATACGTAAGCGTTGGCTTTTGCCAGCGGGATACAGCGCTCGGGCTGCAGCAGCTGATGGAAAAAATTTAAAGAGACTAATGAAGGCGTAATGGGTTCGCTTACTCGCTCGCTCTCTCTCTGTTTTGCTTTCATTTGCTTTGATTACACAGCGATTTTAACCTGCGGTATGAAGATATGTTGTTTGAATAAAATTTTATTTTATTTAAAGTGCCAATTAAGATATTGCAGCTTTTTCCAAATTGTTTTTACCGCTTCTCCTCTTATTTTTTTTTTTCAAATGTGCATACGTTTCGCAAAGAGATTAAGCGTTATGTTTTACTTTAATATTTGTCTCTTTTTATAATAAGATTGCATAATGTTTTATATTATATTAGCTTCGGTATAATTCATATAATAATGATAATAATAGGCTTGGAAAGGATATTGCAATTTTGATGTACTACGACATATAAAACTAATATCGAATCGGTAAAATATTCAAGTTCGTTTTTGTCTTATTCAGAATTTCTCGTTTAAATATTTATCGTACTATTTCATAACCCATGATGAAAAAAAGCGTAAGAGTATAAAATCGTTAGTAAGATAATACCTCTTGGATCGAGCAAACTCAACAGGATAAAATAAAAGGTCGATGTTTTCACATCCCTCTAAAACTCGGAGCATCTTCGTGAACAAAAAAAAAAAAAAAAAAAAAAAAAAAGACGGGAAGCAAGACAACGGCCGCGCCGTCGTACAAAGGCAGCATTAAGGAGCTCCGAAAAAAGCTGGCGAGTTTTTCCCTCCCTTATTTATCTCCATTCTCGGCACGACGCCGAGACGTCTCGAGGGCTGCAGCACAGCAATTAAAGCTTCCTCGCTTCTAATGCTCGGAAAAACGCACAAAGCCGAAAGAAAATCAGAGAGAGAGAGAGAGAGAGAGAGAGAGAGAGAGAGAGATCAGCGAACGAACGGCTAGGGCTTGGAGGCCGTGCGGAAAACGAAGGAGGATGAATGAAATAAGTCCGATCCGTTTAATTTGCCGGGCTTTCAACTTCTTCGTCTTCTCTCTCTCTCTCTCTCTCTCTCTCTCGTTTTTATCAGCAACAAACTTGATCGAAACTCGCTAATTAATGGAGAGATCAATTAGACACGAATCTGACTTGATAATTAGCCCGACGGACGCGAGTCGAGGCATGTAAAGAAACTGGTTAATTTTTCTCGATCGCCAGTAGTACAGATCCGCGCGTGGTCAGACGAATCTCGTCGCGCTATCGACAGCAGAGCTCTCCAGGCGCACGCTCGCTCGGCCGTTTTATTTCGGCGTTTAATTAAGGATAACAGAGTCGGGGGACTCCCGCATTGAATTGCATCAGTCGCAGTGGGGTATGTATTCTCGTTAGTTAATTCACCTATAGAAATTCGTCCCGTGGCAACAGGCATCACTTTGGAGGCGCACTGCTGCGACGGCAAACAGGCGCGCTCGCGAGCGCGCATCGGCAAACAAAGGAACTGCGCGCAGTTGATTCAAGATCCGCCCTTCCCCCCTTGCCCCAGCATAGTAGCAGGCTGTATACACACGCGCATCTACATATATACATCCATGCCGAAATTCACGAGAGCACCGCTCGACGAATCAGCAAGATTGCCGCAACACTCGCGCTTGTCATCTCGGTAATGGACTTGGTGAGAGTGCGATCTCCCTTCTATAACTCGGCTTCTTTTCCTTTTCGATGCAAAGTCGCGCGCCGAATTAGAGCTGCAGCGCGGAAAAAGAGTCTATCGATCCTTCTCGCGTGTATACAGATTGACTTGCCTCGTTTCTTTTACGTCCGAGCTTGCGGAAGTGCTGCGACGCAGGAAAAGCACAAAGGGAGCCTCGAGCGAGAAAGGAGGCCGCCAAGTCAGTTTGTGGCTTATCGAACGTTGTGTCGCGCACTGGACTCGAGAGAGCATTGCCGAGCGGTACATATCGACGGCAATGCGAGAAATTTGTAATAATGCCTGGCCTCGTTTTCTTGCGGTTACCCCAGCTATTGGTTGGGAGACGACGCGGAAGTGCCGTTATCTGATTTACCTATCGTTCGGCCCTATATCAGCTTCCCTCTGACGACGTAGTTTTGAGATTTTTTTTTTGTTCTCCGTTAAATTTCCCGAGACTGAAAATAGAAAGTCGCTTTTAAAAATTTGTTGGCACGAATTTTAAATTGTAGCCGCCCACACACGTCGAGTATGTCGCCGGCGTATAACAAGAATCATGTAGGAGAGAGCTAAAAGCTTCGCGGAGCCTTGACACGTTTAGATTTCTTTTTCTTTTTTTTTAATTTAGGTCCAGATTTACAATGTTATTCTTTGAAAAATCGCCCGCTTTTGAATATAAAGTCGTGGACTTCAAAGAAAACCTCTGGCTCTAGCAAAAGAACGTGCCAAGTAGAAAAAGTCGGTAAGCCAGCGAACGCGCGCTCTTTGAAGCCTTCTAAATGATATTTTTTCAAGCTCTCCCACCCCCTCCAGCCCTTCCCACACATCGCTTATGAAGCAAACATGATTTTCTTTCTGCCTCCGGTTGACAAATTAATGACGCGCACGATTTCATGAAGGTCTGGTAGCTTCAAAAATACCCAGCGGAAACTACCGTTCTTTCCGGTGCGTTTTTTTCTCTTTCTCTCTCACTACCTCTTTCCGCTTTAGTACCAAGAATCAACTGGGTCACGCTAATAGATTAAGAGCTTGCCACTCCGGCGCATCGGTTGACAACAAACATCTCGGGCTTTTGTACACCTATTCATGCAATGACTCCGGCCAATAAAAGCCTCGCTCGCGCGCGGGCCGCGTATAGTATAGCATTGAACATACGCGCGAGCGGAGATCGTCGCGGTGGAAAAAAAGCCCCGAGAGCTTTATGCGTGAGACAGGCGATGAGGGCAAACAAAAGCCCGGGAGTCCGGGGGGGGGGGAGGAGATGGAGACAGCGCGTGAGAATAAGCCCGCTCCGCATTAGCGGGCCTCCTCCCTTTCACCCGCCCCCCGTCTTTTCGCTAATGCGCTGGCGCGTATACACGCATCGACTGCGCTAATGGGATTTGCCATAACGACCTCCCCACCCGGTCTCCCGTTGTTCGGAATTAGGCCGAACTTATCTCGTCCGCCACTGCGTACACGCTGGCGAAATCGGATTTTCATCCCACTCGTCGTGTCGCGCGCCCTCTACCCTTCGTAAGCCCGAATTTACTGTTTTTTTCTCTACGCGATGATTTTTCTTTTTCTGCTTTTTCGATGCTTCCAGAGATGCGTTCGGGATTTTTCAGCTAGTTTCAAGCTGGCGCCGCTGGAAAATCGAGAGAGAGAGAGAGTGGGTAGCGTTTTATAGAGCTTAGCTAAATAAGGGGAGCGGCACGTTCGGCTTTTAAAAGCTGCGCTTTTTCGCGCTCGCCGCGAATTCGAGGATTTCGTTTTTTTTTCTTCCTTTTTCGCGCCCTCGCCTCCAAATGTCTGTGTATTTACTTCCTCTTATTTTTTGGCGAACGAGCAAAGTGAAGATTCGATTTGGGTTTAAAGCCCCAAAGATTGGAGCGTCACGTAAACACAAGCACACTGTGCTAATGTATATCGAGCCATATCGATTTATGCGCGTATATCATCGATTTCGCGTCGCGCGCGTCCATCCCGCGAATTTTGATGGATCAACTCGTGAACTTTAGCCGTTAGTTAAAAAACTTTTTCCGCAGCATCTTTTTATCCTCTTTCCTTTTTTCAATGTCTCGATTTTAGCCAAGACAGTCTACGCGACGGGGAGATAAGGGGGAGATGAAAAACTTTGTAAAAACTTTAATGATGATTAAAAAGTTTGTTCTCCTCGTGTCGCAGCTTAAGGGAAAACAATAGTTTTATTGGCTTCAATTTTCATCGGCGAGAGCGGAGAGCTCGGGCGTGGCAACTATAGCGGCAAAACGGAAAATTAAAAACGTCAATCATGGCCCAGCCCTCCTCGCTACTTTTATCCCCTTCTTCTTAGTATTCGCTGTCTGGTCTGCCTCGAGCAAAGTAATCCAGCAAAAGACGGGAAAAAAATCAGTTCCGACGAATCGTCTGGTTGGGTGTTCGAGCGATGCTCAAGGGTTAAGCTCCTCACGGGAGGGTGAATGTCACGATTTTGCGCGCAAGCACGACAGCCGATGAAAATTTAACCGCGGCCCCGTCGAAAAACGTTTGGCTGCTCTCGCCGTCAAGTCGCACTGCTTGGAAAACGTGCCGGAAGACTCGCTGAATGATGTATGCCTGCCGTGGGGGCCACTGCGCCTAGAGCTTGCGGCTTGCCCGCGAGAATTACGAGCGATTCTCGAGCTTGCGAAAAGGAATTAGAAAAGGCACTGATATATGTGCATTCGGTGCTAGTTTTCCATATGTGCCCTAGTGGCAAAATTTGAATCTCACGCTTTTAGCCAGATTCCGAGGGATTTTTAACTTGCGAGCTTTATTTATTAACGGCATAAAGGAGATCGTTATGCTCAAAGCAATTACGCAGTGTGTATGCCGTTCGTTCGTTATCTCGTCCTTAGCGCGCACGTGCATATTATCCGAGGCACATGCAGCTAAATTTTTATGCCTCTCGTTCCCGCGGGCACACGCGCATTTCTGATATTCAAATGTTACGAGTAAAACAAAAATTTTCCAATTAAGGAAGCAAGCAGGCGCAGGGCTAGCCGGAAAAGCTCAACCGAAAAGATGGAAAAAACAAGCTTTTGCCGCGGCATCCCGGCGTCATTAGTCGCAAAAATTAATTAATCCCGTTATCTAATCAGCCGGTCTCTAGCGGCGCGCGCGCGCGCCAAAAAAGCTCGTCACGTTTCCACAAAACGCGCGCGCGGCCTCGCAAAATTAAATCCCTTAGCCAGGCGGCCGATGCCTAAAAACCCAAGGCCACTCGGCGAATTAAAGATAAGGCCCAGAGCAAAAAACGTAGCGCGCATAAGTATTGGACGAGTCGAGGATACGTGGAAGGTTGGAGACTGAATGAACATTTCGAAACTAATTATACGCGAGCTTGCAAGGTATAGCGAGAGGCTGTCCCAAAGGTCGCAAGCTCCCTTTCCCTCCCTTTGCCTCCCGTGACTTTGCAATAATAACAGAGCCGCGCAGAGAGAGATAGAACGAGAGAGGAGGGGGAGAAAGACAGGGAGAAGGAGCATACTTACCGAGATCCTGGCAGCCTTTGAGCTCGACGCGCAGGCAGACCGTGCGCCGGTGCACCGAGTGTGGCAGGATGCGCAGCTGGCTGGCAAAGACCGGGGGGATCAGCTCGCGCGATACCACCGTCGACGTGTCGACGTTGCCCGCCAGGACCTGCAACACAGACACACACCCCTGTAGTACACCTACACATGTACACGCGCGTGGAGGTCGAGAGAGAGAGAGAGAGAGGGTCTTGTTATATACGGCACGTTGCAGACAGTAGGTCACTTGGTAGGCGAAGCGCGACCCCCACGACGAGCCGACTGCCGGCGACGAGGAGGCTCTCCCTTGAGACGTGATAGTCGCTTTGTGCGCGCGCTAACATGTGTGACGCTTGGACTGCCAGACGAAGGATTAAGACTGACGTACGAGGCGAGACGCGCGAGCCAAACACGGCCTCCTACTGTCGCTCTCTGTTTGTGTTTATTATGTTTTGCGGGCTCGTTTTATTTTGCCGGACAGCTGGAGCTTTTGGATTTGATGATGCCGAGGGAGGGGGGAGGTTGTTTCTTTTCTATTGGGTTTCAAGTTTGGAAATGCAAAAAGGCTCCCTCGAGCGCACGGGAAAGTTGAATTTTCGTGTATCAAAATCTTTGAGAAACAGAGCGAGAGAGAAGAGCCGTCTTTGCTAAACTCATCTGCATCTACTTGTAAGTGTCTGCCGCGCGGTCTACAAACGTTGCCTTACAAGCCGCTAGATAACTCGATTTTCCGTGTCGAGTTTTAACATTTTGAATTTCAAGCGACTATAGCTCCCTTTTGTTCTTCCCCGAAAGCTTAACAAAATTTCGCAAATTTATCGACAAGCTAGCGACCAACATTAAAAAAATTTTAAAAAATTATAAAAAAAAAAGCTCGTAATAGTTTACAACCGCGTGAGTCCTCTCATCACCGCGATCCATCGCAGCAAACTTTTTAGCTCAAGACACACACGCGCACACACAAGTGCGCAGCCGCTACTTTTTCCTCTCCCAGCCATTAAGCTTTGCCGTTTGTCTTACGTGTTTTTCGCGCGCGCGGCAGAGAGAGAGAGAGAGACGCGTCACTCCACACAGCCCAAGAGCTCGATGATTCTCGGAAGAGATGCTTGTGCAAATTTGCTCTATAACGTAGCGCGCGTTCGCCCTGGGAGTTAAGGGCTTTTTTCCTTGAACGAAAGAGGAAGAGGAAAAGACTGGATAGAGAGTTTTACGCTTTCTTTGTCAAAGGCACACGGGTTAGCTGCTTCTGCTGCTGCCGCGTTTTTTCTTGCCCTTTGAGATGCTTTCTCTCTCTCTCGCCCGAAAAAGAGAGAATATAGTTGCTTTTAATAGGAATTTCATGCGCAAAACTTCGGGAGTCTGGTAAAAGCCGAGATGAGTTTCAGCGCGGGCCTCTTAATTATAAACAAATAACATTTTATTTGGAGATTTTAATGTTTTGTTGATGTTAGCCACTTTCGAGAAAGGGGGAATTATGCTCGTTAAGACCCCGACAGCTGCTTAAGGGTTGTGTACTGTTTTGTTTGAAGTTCCCGAATAGAGCAAGCTGCGGGAAAATTGCGCTTCTTAAGCGCAACGTAATCATAGCAGAAAGTGTACTACTCGTAAGTGCAGCGATACAAAGCAACGTTCGTTTAACGGTCTTTCGCGTTACTTTTAAATTTCAGGCTTTTCAGTTAATTTTTAATCGAACGTTAACAATACCCGAGCATCGTATTAAATTAGTCGTGAAGCGCAGGCAATTTTCGTAGGTCGCTCGCATAGATTCCCAACGAAATCGGCCGTGCATTAGGTCGCCACTAGCTTTTTTTTTCTTCTCTGCCGGCGTTCTAGCTCTCTATATACCGTCGGACATGTAAATCCAGACGAGAGAGCGAAGCAACGGACCCGAAAAAGAAGAACGGCAAGCGTTTACAAGGCAGTTCGAGCGCGTCGGACTCCTCCCCCCGCCACCTCTTTTCCCCGCCACCTCTTCCGTCCAGCCGCGAGACCCTCTCGTCCGTGTAACGAGCGATATTTACGAGCTCGACTACCTCCGATTTCCTTTCCATTTCGTTTGCCGCACAGCTCGGCTAGACCGTTATACGCCTAAGGAAATAATGGTCAAGCTTTAACGACGAATTAAATTTTCTCTTGGCGATTCTTTCGATAACGATCGCCCAATAAACGCGATGTTTGGTATAACGAGCGTTTTTCTTTTTCTTTCGTAAATATTTCGTTTGATTTAATACTCGTCAAATAAAATATTAAAAGGTCTATTTAGCCAGAGCTGTTTTCGAGAAACAAAAAAAAAACAAAAAAAGGAGAGGTGCGTATAAAGGAGGGTAATATTTTTAAAAACTACACTGCAGCGGTAGCAGCAGCAGCAGCTTTCACGGAGAGGGAAAGGGAGTCGATCTGGCTTTAAAGCTTCAACCGCTAAAATCGCCGGCTCATCGTCTGGCCGTGTAATCTACACGCTTTTAGCGGGCCGCTTAAGCGACCCCTTCAAAAGGCAGAGCTCGCAATTTCGAAGAGCGAGTCTCTCGTCGCTCTCGGGGGCTGCGCCGACTGATATACCGGGGACTCGCGTCGATTTATACCAGCTGCAAGCCTCACCCTTCTTACGCGCGCATATGTGCTCGAAAGCTTGCGAGGCAGCGATGGGTATCTCGCAAGCTCAAGCGCACGCGATCCTTTTTTTTTCTTCCCCCTCAGCCGCTCTTTACCGAGTTTTCGCTCGCACGCCTACCCTTTGCGGAGCTTTGCATCGGCACGGGCTGACCTCTCCCATCCCCGGTTCGATTGACAACACTAGTGGAAAGGGAAGAGGAGATAGAGAGAGGGGCTATGGCAAAGTGCAAAATTTCGTTTGGCGCTCGGCTATGCAGCTACTGTCTTTTCGCCCGGACATGGAAATACTTTTGCCGAGGGAGAGGGAGAGCTACGCACGGCTGCGGATGCCGACGGCTTTTGAAGCTCCGTGCTCACGCGCGCGCGTGTGTCTTTTTTAATGTGCCAGTCGTGTCGTTTGAATTCGTTTGTTTTATAGCTACACGACGGGGGATAGCGAAAAGAGAGTGGGAGGGGGACTCCGATGGAAAGCTATTAAATTTTCAGGATTTTACGACTAGTCTGCGCGAGTAATTCGTTAATTCCGTTAGTAGCAGCGCGTCGCTTAATTCCGCATTTGATTCGTCACAACAGATAGAGAGAAAAAGGCTCGCGATGCGTTGACGTACATAACCAGCTTGCGCATACCTTTTGATTGTTCCAGAGCATGTAGGGTCGCCAGTCGTCCAACCCCGGCCTCCAGTACTCGAGGGTGTACTCCTCGGTGTACTCGACGCCCCGGCCGTCACCGAAGCGACCCTGCGTCTCGATCATCGTAATAACGTGGGTCTTGCCGAGGTCGACCTGCAGCCACTCCCGGACGCCGCTTTCGATCTGATGCTTCGGACACCAGGCACCACCTGCCGTCTCCTTGCGCAATCTGCAAATAAAAAAGGTTTGTCCCCTATATCAGTATTACACTCGGGGACCATTGCGATACGTGCTTGCTCAATGTCTTGTAAGAGCGTAATATTACAAGCGCAGCTGTCGCCCCAGACTGCTGCTGCTCGAAAGCCCAATCTTTCTCGCTGTAATTCAATAGAAACGCTCGCACGCCGGAATCAAATCCTCGATAAAGAGAGAGCAAGAGAGAAATGTGCGCAAAGGCAGCTCATATCTTGAAGACGCGACGCCCGAGTAGCACGAGCAATCAGCTAATTGATTTTCGGCTCCCCAGCTGCGCTCGGAAGCACATATGTGCAGGCTCGTTTGATGTCGAGCGCCCGCGTCCGGCCCCCTTCTACCCCCTGTTATATATGTACCGTCGGGGGGCGTCGTCCGCCGCGATGATAGAGGACGAAAAAGTGGGAGAGAGTCTTCGGGCGAAGTGAAAAGGGGGGTTAAGAGCAAAGGGCTCGAGGATCGCAGGGCTCAAAGGCGACGGAGAAAATTTCGGCAGTTAATGATATCAGCTTCGTCGAGGGGCTGTGCACTCGCTCTCTCTTTCTCGACGCGAGATGTGTCCTCTATGATACTCCACGATGCTTGATGGAATTTCTGGCGCGAGTTAAGGGAAAACGGGCTTCATTATTTTTGTGCGACGCGTTGAAGAAATTTGGCAGGATCGGCTTGGCCTTTGCAAGCTTGGAGGGTTTGTAAATAGGGGATTAAAATTTTAGATGCTTGGGTGGGCTTGGTTTTTAGGGGGAGGGGGAGATTGCAGTTGAGGAAATGTTCACGGTTAAGTGGAGGAATAGGTAAGAGCGAGAGGTTTGAGGACGGCGTTTTTCGCGTAGAAATTTATCTTGGCGGCTGGGACGAAAATTAAGCTTCAATTAAATATTTAGCGCGAGCTTTTTTCTTAATTTCATCGCGAGAAATATTAGAGTCGACGTTTAACGCGTGCGTTGGGGAAAAAATTTTTCTTGAAAAATAAAGGGGAGGCACTTTGTTGAAACTCGGGGCGGGAAAGTTTAAATTAAAGCGGTGCACTCAGAAAATTACTCCAATTAGAATTCGCGAAAAGCTTTTTTCATTAAATTCGTCTTACTTTTGTTCACGACTTAATTCGCCCAATAAAAGTATCGGCCGGCTTATACGAAACAAAAAGTTTTCCCCGAAATCTCCACATCCACGAATAATTATTAAAAAGAAAAAAGCTCGACGCAGCTTGCAGTGAATAATAAATAAACCAACGGTATGGAATATCACACGAGTCCATTGAGCGTGTCCGTCGCCATCAAATTTCTCCCATCCTCATTGCAGGCCGGCAGGCGAGAGTATCAGAAATCGTGTTACGTCCCCTGCCCCTTTAGCAGTGTGAAAGCGAGCCGTGAGGGTCGGGGGTCGCACACACTCCGGGAGCGTCAATCGAATATCGCACCCCAACGTTGCTCACGCCGGCAAATGGGACCTGCTGCCGGCGACGCATTATCTTGCTGCGACTCATCAAATTAAACGGGCTGATGGAAAAAGAAAAGCTCGTCGTCCGATTTTTCATTCTTTTTTTTTTATTTGTCCATTCGTATGCCGACGAGCTGTCGCGTTTCGTCCGGTGCTCTGGTTGAGCTAATAGTGTGCGGCGCTGGAAAATTGGAGCCGAAGTGCGAGTTTGATGCTTTCGAGTCTGCTTTATAAAGTGGGCCCCGGGCGTGGGACTTGGCTTAGCGCAATTCTCGTCACGACCTTTTGCCGAGCGAAATTTTGGGGTCGGGAATCATTTTGAGCGAGCTATTTTTTTTTAATTTTTGAGGGAAATTAGACTTGTAATTTTTGGAAAATCAGCTTGAGTTTAGTTTGAAAAAGAGTTTTTCGATATTAGATTTAATGCGAGATATGGAATGTCGAGTTGACGTTCGAAGAATTTCACGTTGCAAGAGAAAAAAATTGTGGAAATTCCGGAAAAAAAGAATTTATTTTCGAAAATAATTCAATGTTTAAAAGAGTAAAAAACACTTTGTAAAAATCGGGGTGAAAAAATTTAATAAGCCGACGCGTTCATTGAATAACGAGCTTCGTTTCTCGGCAATCGAGAATCTCGTTTCCGGAAGAAGGCACCGCTCGCTAATCGATACGTCCGGTTATACGAGTTTTATTGGGCTCGCAAATAAACTCGGGCGCTCTCCTTATCGGCGCAGCATCAGACGCCAACAGAGAAAGAGAGGTAGAAAGAGAGAGGTCAGATCGTCGCGTGTCCTGTTGCTTGGCCGCGTAAAAATTGATTGCTTGTTAAGCGCCGGAATTCCAGCGCAGCGGCCGGCATAAACTCGACTGATTGGCCCGAGGCGTGTCCCGGTCACCAGGCCGATCCAATTTTTGCGATACCTCCGGAAAGCAGCTCTCTCTCTCTCTTTTGCTTTTTTATACGTTTTTACGTCTCGGCGGAACAGATGAGCCTTGTAATTGATAATCAAACTCGACAAATGTGTTTTTGTTTTTCAGTTGAATTCCTATATTACGTGCCCTTGTGATTGAGGAATAAGAATGGAAGAAACGATAGGTATTTGTAGACGAATAGTTGAAAACAGTTGTGTATCATAGAATAGCGGTAGTTATCGATGAATAGAACAATATTCTGTTTTTTTTTATCCGGAATTTTCGCTTACTAAAAGTCCATGAAATTTTTATAAAAGTGCGATATTGATGGATACTAAATTTATCGATGCTGTCTGAATATATATAAAAAAAGGGAAAAAAACGTTGCAAATACGCGTCGGTGATATTAAACGACTGGGGTAATAGATAGCTTTTCGGACAGTAGTTAAGGTGCGAGAGCAAGTAGATGATTGATTGCGCATGAGAAAATGTCTGAGCGGCTCCATAACATATGAATTTATCTAAAAGCCAAGTTGAAAAATACATAAAAATATATAGGATTCGCGAACATTTCAAGAACTATGTAGATATGCACCTTACAATTTCTCAATTTCCAGTACAAAATTTTCACGTCAAGTTTATCCCGAGGCAGCGAATGGAAAATAAACCGAAATTTTGTCGTTCTCTAGCAATTCGAAGCAAAACATCTCATTTATAATTATGCCGTGAAATTTATTCCAGCGTATCAAGCAGGGCCTGTAGGTGTTAGTCTCTTACCATTAATTATATTTGCAATGTGGGTGACGCCGATAAAAAAAATCTCGACAAAACGCTCGACGCTTCCATCTTCAGCTCGTTTTGTTCCTTCCCCGGTTCGATATCCTACATACGTTCGAGGCCCGTAAAAAGATGGATACTCCAGCTACGGGCCTCTCGATCTGCGTCAGCGTCAGTCCGGTTCTCATTACTCTGGCGCGCTGTACCTCGTACGAGGCGGCTCGCACTGCTGTTCATGCACCTCTTCGGGGAACATGATTTTTTTTCTTTCTTTTTCTTTTTAATCAGACTCCGGATCTTCATTTAAATGAATGAGAAGCTTTCGATTTAATTTTGTTGGACAAATAGCTTTGAGTTTTTATGTAAATATCAGAGGCTGTTCGATAAAGAGGCTGAGTTTTGTTTTTTTGGAGCGAGACGAAATTAAACTACCAATATTTGATTATGAACTTTTGATGACAAATTCAGAAGAAACGAAAGTTAAAGTACGAAAGTTCGTTAAAAAAAAATTAGGCAGAAAATAAATAATTCAAATGAGTGACGGTGAAAATTAGAAACAATTGCGAAATTATATTTTGGGGCCCATTATTTTTGATCATTAAAATCACACGAGAGAATTTATGATAACGCGCAACATAACGTTACGCAAATTTAAATTTAGATACGTAAACTGTTTTATACGTAATAATTTTATATTCAAATTTACGAGAGAAACGCTCCTGAATGTTTGTTTCCGCAACGGCGCACAAATAAAAGCACTTTTATTCGATGCAACTTGATTAATTATACTATTACAAATATTCATCTCGTACTTTATATATTTCGCTATGAAATTTTACAACCAACAATCGAGCGTTAAATTAAAATTCTTCAACGCTTACATAGACGCGCATCAGTTTTGATAAAAATGGTTAGGCAAATATTTTGAACATTTTTTGAATGCCTTTTTGAAATATGCCCAAGCTGTCGTATTAAAAGCAGACGATTTAACAATTTTTTTCTTTCGCGTTTTGTTCTCGTTCTCGCGCGCATGTAAAAAATTTTTCTTTAAATAAAAAATGTTTACGTCCAACGTTGAATTTTTCAGCGCGAGCCTTGTGTGTTCGAAAATAACCATCTTATTAAATATGCGATGGGTAATACACTGACTGTTGCTGAATTCAGTTAACGCAAAAACAGAGAATCAGATTAAAAAAGAGATAGTACTCGTTCTCGGTGTCGGTTGTATTAAATCTTCGAAACAATTGCAAACGAAGTAATAAATGTTTTTGATTACCGTGCATATCGTGGTCCGACGTTCGTCACATACGACGACGTTGCATTGAGAGCCGAGTCGGGTATGGCTCCTGATTCCATGCCCAGCGCCGAATTGCAAGATTCTGAAATAAAAATACATACACACGTTTAATGAAAATCTACAGTTCTTTTGCGCTTAACATTCAGATTACGTGTTATAATTTTGGTTAAAGCCTCATATATGAAGAAAGTAAAAATAAAACTTTTTATTACGTTCTCGCCTGTGCCTCACTTTTATAAGAATAAAAAAAAGAACTGGCACATATCTGTGCGACGTTATTTTTTTTACTGACAGCTGACAGTCGAAGGGGAAAATAGAAACGAGTATATCTATACGACAATCACGACGTTTTCAGTTATCGGTATAATTATGTAACGACCATGCCCAACTACACAAACAATTCTCGATCGATTCATCCGTGCATTGTGGGGTGAGGGGAGATGGTGGTAAAAAAAATGGAACAAGACCGCGGTACGCTTTCTCACTCTTTCGCGATCAATCCTTTTTTCTTGTTTCCATTTTCCCCTCCCTTTACTCCCCCTTGTTCCTTTCATTTTCTCGTTTCTTTTCAAAAACGCTCGAGCACGCAAATTGCGAATCGAATTTTTCCCTCCCCGACAATAGCTCGGTAAAAGCTCACGGCTGATCCTCTATTTTTTTTTCTTTTTTCGTCGACATAACACACAATAGCACAGAACAATGAAAAACGAAAGACGTCGATGTATATGTAGAAAACTACATTGCGTTTACGTGTAGAAGGGGGGGGGGGTTACGCATAGTTTTATTTCGGATAATTGCGTACGGTTATCCGATTTTTAACACGTAAGAGCCGCGACAACGAAAAGAGCGCGGGAAATCAAAGCGTTTTAAAATTTAATAATGTTTTATATCAAATACGCGATATCGTTCGAAAATAACGCTCGCTAAATCACGAGTCTTGTATAGCAGAAGCAGCGGCTTCAAAACAATTCGACGACAAACTCTTTAACAAGCTCGGCAAGCAATAAAACCGCAATCGAAGCTAATTAAAAACCCTCGAAAGTGCACTGCATACAGGCCAGATCCGTGCAAATATAAAAAAGAACAATAATAGAAGTATCGCTCGTACAAGCTAAAAACACAGGCTGACAGTGGGGGGTGCGGGGAGGTGGTCTAAACAGTCGCGCGAAGCGCCCATTGAAATTGCTTGGGCGCAACGCTCGAGCTTTTGACGTATTCATCGTGCGCTGGGTAGAAAGAGGTTAAAGAGAGAGAGAGAGAGAGAGAGAGAGAGAGAGAGAGCGAGTGCGCTCTCCGGTATCTGGCGCACGTACGTGCGACGCCGGGGTCGGCGAGAAGTTGCCGGGGAGGGGGGGGGACAGGGCGCAAGGTAAACGCCCGACGCGTTGCAAGGACTCCTGCTCCCAGGGGCGGATAATGGCACCAGCCCCTCCTCCCCCCTCCTCCTACCACTCGTCGCGCCTCTTCTACTAGCTAGGCTGCTTGCAAGCTCTATCTTCCTCCTTCCCGTGGGCGCCAAAAAGGAGCGGAGTCTCTCGCGTCACGTGCGCCGTAAATACCCTGGCGAAGGATTCGATATTCGCGCTTGGACCGCTTGAAATTTTCAGACGTGCGAGTTTTGATTAAAAATTTAGACCTGTCTGCGTATTGGTTTACGGCACGCTTGCGGCGGGGGATTAAGGATTTTTTTTTAAAGCTTGCGTGGGCAAGTTGGGTTCGTTGAAGTTGGGATTATTACAGTGCGGCTTGTAATCGATCCGACGTACGTGGAATTGAATAATTAACTTTAGATCGCGAGGTTTTATGAAATGTTATTGTCTTTTTCAACAAAAGCAACTATAGAAATCGTCGGGAGCTTTGTGTATTTTTCTTTTCTGCGGCAATTACGTTTCACCTTTTATTGTCTTTAAAAAAGTCATTTTCAATGACGTACTTGTGGATATGATTTCTATTTTCAAAGACGTACTATGCAATTCTGGCCGTACAAAAAGTCCTTGAGAAAAAAGAAAAATTATTTCTCAAGTTTACGATCGATTCGTGAATGTCGAAATAAGCTTTGGGTACATAGAACCTCTTGGATTGTTCCTTTATCTCTCCTTTACCCATCGCTGTTCGGAGTTTGCTTGCTTCTTTTTTGGCTTAGACCTTCGAGCTTCTTTTTCTGTTGGTCCAGACTGCGCTGATGCGCGAAATACGCCGCTCCAATTGAAGTTTGTTTAATTCCTTGATGATCCTGTGATTGCTTTGTCGATGACAGGAATTCAACCTTTTTTCCACGGTTATTTCCTCTCACATTGTATTTTACTCGATTTTAATGAAAAAATAAAAATATTTGCTTTTGTAAGGCTAGAAACTTTAACTAGATTATCAGTGTAAACAATAAAGCTAATTCGCAAAATTTATATAACAGAACAAAAAAAAAAAAAAAAAAAAAAATAACGCACGCCCGACCGCCCCCCTACATATAACGAACAGAACAGAGCGAATAACGAACTTCCTTATTATCCGCATGATATCCCACGACCATTAGCGCCTACAACTTAATGGTCGCGTAAAAATATCATTAACATGTCAAACACCGCGCAGAGCTTCGGTATACAGAGAGGAATGGGCGGGTGAGGCCTGCAAGGTTGTGCAACTCTGGCGAGGCTGCGAGCATAATTTACGACTGCGAGCCGTCTGCGGCACGTCGCATACAAGCCGTACGTCAGTCCCTCCCGGCATCTTTATCGCTCATTACACAATTTCCCGTTGGTGGTGAGCCCCGTAGCGTAACGGCAACAGGGGATGAGGGGTTTTCTCCGAAAGAGCGCGGCGTTCGCGCACCTCCTTATTTTTCCCCATGATATTTCCAGCTCTCAAAAGCAGAGAGAGAGAGAGAGAGAGAGAGAGAGAGAGAGAGAGAGAGAGAGAGAGAGAGAGAGAGAGAGAGAGAGAGAGACATCTGGCGTAGCCGTAAAGAGCCGAACGCTCTCTCGCTCGGCCGCCGATGAAAAATAGCCGAAAAGCAGCGGTAGCAAGCTCGCTTTCCCCTCCATCTCGACATGCAGCAGCAGCAGTAGCCGCGCGAACGCGCCCCAAAGCTTAATCGCTCGGACGGCTCGCGGTCTTTCTCCATCCCCCCTGCTCTGGCGAATCGGCCCGCGAGCCGTAAAATTGCGCGGCCGCTTGCTTGGCGGATTACGCGCTTGGCTTGTCGACCCCTCCGGCGCACTTGGACGTGAGCGAGCGCGTACGAGCCTCGCGGGGACGACCTTTCCTCTATACCTCGGTTGCTGCTACTGTTCCTGGAAGAATTGCGAAATTGTCGTGTTAGCGCGCGGGCGAACGAGCGCCGCTTTTTTCCAACGGATTTCTGCTTTTAAGAGACGCTAGACGAGGAGGCTATAGCAACTTTGAAATCTGATTAGGATTAAGCTTTTATTTTGAGAGCTTCGTGCAACAGATTAATCAGTCGTGAACTGCAAATTTGCTAAGCGGAGAAATAAAATCTTGTAGATCTATTGTCGAATGCGGTTGTAGTCGTTGGAGATTAGGAGTCTTGATGTTGACGAAGTGTCATTTTTGAAATTGTTTCATAAAAAGCTCAAAGCAACTGGTAATAGACGCGCGTAGGATTCCTTCTGACGGTGCAGACGCTGTTAGCGGGTGAATGAGGGTCAGAAAATTTCAGGTTCTACCGACAAAGAGAGACGGAGATGGCTGGTGATTAATCTATTCCTTTAAGGAACGAGAGAGAGAGAGAGAGAGAGAGAGAGAGAGAGAGAGAGAGAGAGAGAGAGCTGCTAAAGGCTCGCTGCGGATGGCCAAGTTCGAAGGAAGCACCTAGGCGACGCTATCGACTACTCTTACTCGTCGAACAGTCCGAGGGTCGCTGTCCATCCGCGGCTTTTGTAGTTTGGCTACACTAACTAATCTGGTTTTAATGCAAAGCCTTCGACTGGATTCCGGGAATCCCGAGGTTTGAAGACGTTGAATTTAAGGGGTTTCATTTCGATCCTTCTGCTCTTGTTTAAGCTAAATTCTTTAATATTGCATAGGAAGAGGTGATGAAGGTGGAGTTATACAGAAAAAAATTCGCGTGGCAATAATAGAAGGTTAAATTTATTACGCAATTAAAAAAATGTTTACAATGTGTCATAAAAAATATGTAATACAGCTGAGATCAGAATATCGTTATAAATTTCTATGCAATGTGTTCCGTAGGACCATCATGTAAGACACTGCTGAGTTAATTATCTAAAAATATACGAATGAAATATGCATAATCAATTTTTTATATTATAATTATTGGAATGAAACTTACGGTAGAAAAGGATTCAAAAGATAATACGAACAATCCAGCGCCACTTAATTTACATGGCCTCAGTGCCCTAGCCATTATTATTCCAAGAGTTTTTGCATTACTGGGAGAAATTGTGTACCACTGATTGGCATATACCCCAAGGCATTATATACAAAATGTCACTACAAAATGTCACTTTCTGCCCGCAGGGATGAAAAAGCACTTTTCGTATCTAAAATTATTTCGAAACACTGTTTTTAGTTTTCACTGTCAATTTACAGTATTGAATGAAGCAATAAAAATGTAAAGACATTTCATGCCTTAGGAACGTTTGGAAAAAAATTTAAATACGCTATTACAAAGGACGATTGAAATAAGATATCCAATGAATTTTGAACTGTAGCGTCAATAGTGATGGTGTCTTTATCCACAAAAAATAACATCTAGAGTTTAAGAAGGTCATAAAATTTTAGTAAAAATAATGGTAGATGATATTATATTATTGATAATATTACTCATTTCTTACCCTGGCTATAAGAACTACTAGTACGTGCGAAAGATTTAAAAATAGCAAGTAAAACCGTTTTTTAAACCAATCAAAAGCCCACAAACCACAACATTCAATTAACAGTTTAAGCAATTGATTATGTGGAAGGTTTGACTCGAACATTTTTTATGAATCTAATTAAAACTGTTGTTTTGAAAATTTTTAAAGGACTTTTGCTAAATATTTAGCTTTATTAAAACTCTTATCCTGTTTATTTGCAAAGGAATACGAGTTCAAGTATAAGAATAATCTTGCAATTTTTCATAAATTTTTTTAGGCGCTTGTATTGTGCCCGTAATGCTTTTCAATGAGCTAATAGTATAATAAAAAAGCTACTTATGCTTTACCTTTAAACAACAATCACTCAATATTCACAGCGAATGCAACTTAAATATGTATATAATAGTTCTTTGTTCTTTAGCTTAGTAACAAAGGGTAGAAAATTTTCATATTGTTGTGTAAGGATTGTATTAAATTCGGTTTTAATATGTATTTTTAATTTTATTTAATGCTTTACGGTTTTATACAAGATTTATATTGCATAATGGCTACCATAAGTATATAGTGGAATTAGAAATTTTATATCATTAGCGAATACTTATGATAACGTATAGTAATTAATCTCTGTGTACCGTATTTCGCAGGAACATCATATAAGACACTGCAACATTTATAAACTAGAAATATATAAATAAAATGAGCTTAAATAGATTTTATTGTGTGATAAATATTCGAATGAGACTTACGCTAGAAAATGATTCGAAAGATAATACAAACAATACACCACCACTTAATTGACAAGGTTGCAGTGCTCTAGCCATTATTATTCCCAGAGATTTTGCATTGCTTCCAGAAATTGTGTACCACTTAGTGACATATCTATGATGAGAAATATGACTATTTTAGTTTTTTCTCTATTACAAAAAAGGTAAGGTTGGAAGATAAAAGAATTACTCACGCTGCATAAAAAACTTTTTCACTAATATCGATAATTTGTTGTCCAAACCAATTTGTTGAAAAACAAAGAATTATAGAAGAAATACCCCAAGGCATTATATACAAAACGTTTAATAAATTGCTCTGAATAACTATGGAAAACTAAAGAAAATATGTTTGATAAGTTTTATAAAATATTAAAAGAAATTCTCATATTTTCTTTTGCATTCTTACACATACATAATAAAAATATAAAGTGAGAGCACATACGGTGCACGTTTGTAACAACAAGAACACTGAGCCATATATTTCTTGAATCAAGTGGACATATCTGAAATAGTAACATTAAAACTTTCAATTACAATATCACAGTAATAATATTAGTAGTATAAATCTGCAATTTGTTATAACGAAACTCTATGCTGTGATTATGAAGCACAATTATCTTAGCTAATTTCTGTCTGATAATCGTATCAGAAACTTTGAAAGATTCGTTGGTTCCTCGCGGTGACATTGTCAAGGTTTTTAGACGCTGACTGTAAAACAAATATTCTATAATACAAATTTTACTGTATACATAGATGTGTATCAGTTGAAATGTACCAAGTAATTTCAAATAAACTCATGGAATGATATAGAAATACTAAGAAACATATTAGAACACTACCGAAGTGGAAAATTTGAGGTGCACAGAATAGTACTAAGAAAACACTGAGTTGGTAATGATAATCACATTCTCGAAAAAATATATAATTGACATGAAACGTGGTTATCGTAGGATGTGTATCGTTTTCCAGTGGCCAGACAAAATCCATTACAGGCGGTAGAAAAGGCATAAGGAAATGTACAGCTGAACCAGCAGCTATCAATACTGAAAATGTTGAATTCTTATTTAATTAAATTTTTTAGAACATTAATTTAAAATATTGATATACAAAAATTAAAAATACAAACTTATTGAAAATTTAAACCATTTTAATCCTTTTTTTGAATATTGATTAATAATACTGATCTCAGTATCATCAGTAAAATTTTCCCAATCTTCGGCTACTTTTATAAGTACTTTTCGAATCTAAAAAGAGTATGAAGCATCTATTTTTAATTTTTACATTTATCTTTGTTAAAGTACTCAATAAGAAAATTGATTGATGAGTTCGTGCCTTAGGAATTTTTGAATAAATATTCAAATACATTATTATAAAGGCTATTTGAGTTAATAGATCCCATAAACTTTGGACTAAGTCGTCAATAGTGATCATGGCAGTATCACCAGCAAAAAATAATAACTGAAAATTCAGAAGGTTCGTGCTTTTTTAGTAAGAATTCTAGATTAATTAATTTACATTAACCTATTAAAGGTATTTTAACAGATCTCTTACCCTCGGTACAAGAACGAATATATTCGAAAGGTTTATAATGCGCAAGTAATTTCGCTTTTTATCTGAATCAAAGGGCCACAAACCGCACCATTCCGTTGAAATTTTTATCCATTTTATAAACGGAAGGTTTAACTCTAACATTTTTGTAAATCGAATAACAATGTTCGTTTTTAAAACTGTAGTTTCAGACAACTGTATTGCCGAATGCTCCACAATGTACTGACGATTTAAAAAATACCTACTTATTCTTTGTCTTTATAAAAAAAAATTAACTCAAAGCTCACAATAATTTTGACTAAAATATGTACATAAAAGTTCTTTGTTCTTAAGTTTTATAATAAAAGGTAAGAAATATTATATAAGTTCAAGTCTTGCGTCACATTCAGTTGTAATATATATTTTTAATTTTATTGAATACTTTAAGATTTTAAACAAAGCTTAACAATAGTATGCACAATGGCTGTTGCTATAGTATCTCATGAATTTAAGTAATTTATAATTATTTTTTGTAATAGTAGGGGAAGGGTGGGCATAACGGACACCTTAAGGGAAAATGAATAAAAAAGGCACATACCCTTGATAAATATAATCAATTAAATTTTTTTCTTAA
>JAPYYQ010001695.1:0-30438 GCA_030522585.1 Anagyrus pseudococci
GGCTTTGAAGGTTGAGAGTGAGGATGATTCTCTGATGGTGAGGGGGAGGCTGTTCCAGTCATAGGAGGAGGAAACCCTGAAGGAACGCTGTAGGAAGGTAGAAGACGAGAGAGAGAGAGAGAGAGAGAGAGAGAGAGAGAGATCAGTGGGTGGAACAACGGGGATGAAAACGGTGAGCGAGTCGTTACGCTGCGGTTTCGCGGAAAATTGATTGCGGCTTGTAACGCGATGTTTACGACGAGAGCCTATCGTTCGGTAGTTAAATTCGTCCTACTGCCAAATGAGCCGTAACCCTCAAGCTCGCGAGACGTCGACTGGACAATTGTGCCTGAAATAGCAAAGCCTGGCCGAACCCTACCAGTTTACCCTCGTTTCGAAGCTTTGCTATATGCCCTACTGATTAACGAACATTTTTATCGTTGTTGTTCGTTGAAATTTAATTTATCGATACGGTTTGTTGGATAGTTACATTGATAAGTTAAAATAGTGCCAAGTAAATCGGTATGTTTGGTCGCGACGGTGGAACATAAAAATCATCTTTTTCAGTCGTTTGATACTTTTAGCTGGAAAGGATATTTATTTCCCGGTAAAAAGGAAAAGCTTATTACGTCTTGCAATTTAATGATTCGACTCTTAGAAAATGGGAATACGGGCCTTGGAGTTTAAATGGAGAAAGCTTTTAACTAAAAGTGTGTTTGTAAGCTAATTTGAAAGCTTGTATTGCGAGGAGGGAGAAAGGGAGATAAAAAAAAAGGAAAACGTTAAGAATGCTTTACTTCGAGTCGAGAAAAAGAGCGTAAAGAATATCATTTTTCTTCTTGTAAGTAGCAGCGTGTACCTGCAGCAGTTGAAGAAGGCGAAGGAGCAAAGAGGGTTGGGGGGGGACAGCCCGCGCGTGCTCTCTCGTGCCTTTCTCTCTCTTTTTTTTCTCCATTCTTCATTATTTCGAGTGCGTTTCTGTTTTATTAAACCGTTATCCGCTGCGCCAATATAAATCTTCCATTTCTCGGAAATAAGAACAAGAGTAAAGAGGAAGACGAAGAAGGAGGGAGGTAGGGAGCGAGAGAAAAAAAGGAGATAAGTAAAAAGAAAAGACAAGAAAAATACAAACATAAGGAGGAGCGAGGGGAGAAGTAAACAGACAGCAGAAGCGGTAGTAGCAGCAGCGGTAGCAGTAGAGAGACCATTCCTTCTGCTGGAACGCTGGAAAAACGTCTGGGGAGCGAGGGGGAAGGAGGATCGTGGAAGGAGAAAAAAGGAAGCCGAAAGGAAGCCAGAAAAAGCGGAGCAACGAACGAAACCGCCTGTTCGCTTTTAAGTGAGAGAAGGAGAGAGAGAGAGAGAGAGAGAGACGGGGAAGGAAGCGGGTGACGCCGAGCTCTACGCTCCAAGTGAGCTTGTTGGTAGACAGAAGCTGGCGGAGGGCGGGAAGGGGGGGGGGCAAACGGTTTTTCTCGAAATTTCAATAACCACGCGGCGGCACAGCATCCCCCGTAGCGCGCGCCGGAGCTCACGACCACGCTGCTGCTGCTGCGGAGCCATGCTGATGTATTCAGAAATTAGAATAGCAGACGGAACGCCGGCGGCCGAGAGAGAGAGAGAGAGAGAGAGAGGAAGAGGGAGAGCGGAACAAAACACGCGCGGACGCCGCCCGGGACAGAAAGGTGATATCGATCGATTTCCGGCCCGGAGAGCCGTTTTGCCCTCCTCCCTGCCCCGGCACGCTTTTTATTGATTCACTTACTCACTTACCCTCCTCCCTCTCGCAGCTTCACCTACTCTCCTCTTCTTCCCCCCTCCCTCTCCTCGGCCACGTCCTGCGAGAGTAGTCTCTTTCCTCAGCGAGCTCTCGACTTTTCTTTTTCCTCTGCAACAGCACCTTCTCTTGGTCTACTTTCTTGTTTCTTTTTTTTTTGCACACGATCCAAATGAATTTTGCGATTCTACCGCGAGCGGGTAATTAAGTTTGGTCTCGGAAAATCAACACGTGCATGGGCGTATGAATGGTCGACGCGCGCGTGCGCGTAAAATAATATTTAAACATCGCTGGAGCTTCGACGTTACATAAACAAGGCCGTGTACATCGATAATGCAGCGTTATTGGACTCTTCATTATTTTCGTCCTTTTTCTTTTCCTTATTTTTACAGTAATTAAATCGATCGATCGATTTCGGTCGCGATTTTACGTTGTATATTTTTATATCTCCAGCGAACCGCGTAACGGCCCATCCGTAGCCGAACATTGTTAGAATTACTCCATTATAAAAAAAGAAGAAACGGCAATAAAGGAGCGCACGAGAGAGGCTAGAGGGTGGGGTACGGGGAGGTGGTGGTGGGGGGGGGGATAAATCGAGAAAAGGGAGTTTGCAGAAAAAATTTTTTCATCAAGCCCGCGCCGACAGCCGTGAAAGTGCCGGCCATGTAAATAGAAATCGCATTTCCTTTTTCTCGCTCGCTTGCTCGTCGGCCTTCCTCCCCGCCCCCTCTCTATCTCACTCTTCTACCTTTATTTGCCCTTTCCTCCTCTCTCTCTTCCGGCCATCCCTCCTTCTTCTTCGTTTTTTTTCCCTTGTTTTTCCTGCCGGCTTCCTCGCTCTTTTCCCCGCGCGTCGATGGCGTCGATCAGGTCGCTCTCGCTGCTGATTGGCACATTTGTTGGGACAAATTGCATTGTTCCCCGCACCTCTCTCTCTCTCTCAGGTTCCTTTTTTTTTGCTCTACCGTACGTACATACCTTCGACGTACCGATCGCAGCGAGCATTCGATTTCCTGCCTGGCGTACAGCTACGGCCCAGCGGAGCGTAAACAAGTTCCGGCTCGCGAGAATACTCGGGCGTTACGCCGCTGCTCCTTTCTAATATGCCATCGATCCCTCCCCTGGACTTTTCCTTCACTCCTTCTTTCTCTCTACCCTGCCCACCTTCCTTCGATCGGCCGTCCGCCACCGCCCGCGATAAACTGCATTCTGCTGTACTTCGACCTACGGCTTAAGTAGTCGATGTAAACGTTAGGTCAGACATCTCATTTTCTTCTAATATTTCTTCTCTCTACTCAAAATTCGCATTATTATTTAACATCGAGATGCGATTACGCGTTCTGAGGTTTTTAACCACGAATTGTAGTCTCGTCTCAACTCACTCTGGAGGTAACGCGGGAAGTAGCTGGGACATTCTACGAAAGGCAGTTTGAGATAAATGCAACGTTGATTTCCCGCTCTTCGCGCAAAGAAAGTGGATGCTCGTGGAAAACAAAATGGCCCATGTCGTATCCTACGCACAGGAGCGATACGGAGTCGTCGTTGTAAAAGGTAACGACCTCGCGTTTTCCTTGGAAGAAATGCTCGCTCTACGCTCGAATTCAATGACCAGTGTTTCAGCATACGAGCATGTCGTTGGTGATCTTGAAAAAAAAAGGAAAAATATATCGCTGTGGGATATGCTTACGTTGCGAATTCTACATTGGTCGAGATTAAAGAACGCGCGTGTTTCCTGCATAAGTTTATAAGAGTCCCAACGACACAGGCTTACGAAGAAGCTCGATGTTACCATAGAGCAAAGAGCCAAAAACCGCTGCTTCGGATACCTCTATGTTTTCGAGCGAAAATTCTTCGACCACCTTGATCTTTCGGCTACGATCGGAAATTCTAAAGCTCTCTTCTCTACTTTCTCACTTCCAAGCCTCTCTCACTCTTTTCCGCGGTCGTTCATTTGTCATCCTCGATCTTTTTCACGCACACATTTCCCTTTCTCTTTTTCCTTCTTTCTCTCTTTTTCTCCATCTCTCTCTTTCTTAAGTGCTGCGCGTGCCTCATCATTTACCTTCCACCTATTACTCTCCGGCACTTCTGGAGCCTTGTCTCGAGAGCAGCAGCAGCAGCCCACCTCTTTCTCGCCGATCGATTTACGAAGGCTATATAGCGAACGGCAAACGCTCGGCGTCGTCTCCCCCACACCCCTAGCCGACGACTCTACAAGTCGACACATCGAACGAGAACAAGCCCCGGCGCAGTTCGCTTACTCCCTTGCTCTGTATATGTCTATCTACATAGTTATACGCAGAGCTCATGGTCCCGAGGCGCGGCGACGCGTCGATCCCCCTTCGCCATCCCTTTTGCCCCCCCCCCCCGAAGCAGGCACTCTGTCTCTGCCGCGGTAGAGTACCGCAAAGCCGACGACGTCGCGACGCCAGCCTCGCCGCAGCAGCCATCTCCTCTCTCTCTCTCTCTCTCCCTTACTCGTTCTCCTCCGCATTCTGTTGTCTAAATTTGTTCTAATCTTCGATCTCCCGCCTCGATGCGTTTCTTTTTTCAGCCTCGTACCGCCCGACCTTAAAGCTTTTTCTATCTTTATTGGCATTGCTGGCTTTACCGAAGCCTCGCTGGTATTTTTATGCTGGCTGCCGAGTTGAAAGAGCTAGCATTTCGTTGCATCGGTTTTATTGACCAAAATCAAAAATAAGATCACCGACAATCCTGGCATATTTCAGATTTTTAATTTACGAACTCTATAGCCATTTTTTTTTCGAAGAAATTCACGATGCATTCCCCGTATGAACTTTGATAACCACCGCGTACCGACCAATTCGAAGCCCCGACTATATTTTTGCCGGCAAAAAACAACTCGCTCAGCTTGCGCAAGTTCAAAGCACTCGAGTTGCGCGGATGCCGATCATACCCTTGCGTTTTTCTACGAGCTTGCAAGCAGCGATACAGCGTTACCGTCGGCGAATGAAAAACTCGTAAGCTTTAAACCTGCGACAAAGAGCTACGCATTTTTATGACTCTATCGTCTTTGCGATAATGAAGGCTGGTAATAAACTGGGTTATGCTATGAAAAGAGGCGGGGGGGAGAGATATTTTTTTGTTGAAGCGATGATAAAATCCAACGACCCTGTGGCCGAGTGCTGGAATGACGCTGCGCTTGGTATTTTAATAATTACGGTAATGAAACGGTCTCATAAATTTAATTACATTTTTCTTTTTGATTAAGCGTTTTCTATTTAATTAACCTGATAAGCAAATTAAATAGTTTCGAGGGCGTGCATTCGTTAAGGGAAAAAAACGAAATAAGTAAAAAATAATTTCCAGGCTTGAAAAAGTAGGAAAAAAATTTATTTGACTATTCTTTTATTTTGCAGGTACGTCATCTTTTTCATCAGTAATATCTGAGATACGATATATCCTCCTCTCTCGCGAGAAATGTAAGTGAATTTTCATTTTTCATCCTTATCCATTGCCATCGCGTCTATGCATCGTGTGGAATATATCAGAAAAGAAATATCGAGCAAGTCTGGCTGCCTGCTCTCGCGTAGCCTTTAAAGGCCGGCGATCCCGGTTTACAGTCCATTTTAATTTCGGCTTCCAATAGGCAAAGGCCACGATAGCACGAGAAAGAGGGAGGGGGAGAGAAAAAAGTACGTTGAACCAGGCCAAGACTGGCGCAGCAGCAGCCAGGCTTGCATCGATTATTCCGATTACGAAACGCGAGTGTGGCCGAGATCGAAAACCAATCGGTCAATTCGCCGACTTACCGGCGCCCCCGAGACTCGCTTAATCGAGAGCCCGAGAGCAAGAGAATCGAAGTTAAAGCAAGCCTTGCGTTTCTTCGCGCTCGGACGGTATGCCGGGTTATAAGAAGATGAAAATGCCCGACGATAAAAGCAGGGAAAGAGGCGCTCGCTCTCTCGGCGACCTGGAAATGCCTGAATAATGTACAAGTAGCCACAGAGAACGTCCGGAGTCTGAATAATGATGATAATAATCCCGGCAGAGGGGGCTGGACTCTACTACGAACTTACCAGACGACCGGTCTTCAAATTAGTATTACTGCGCGTTGGGCTCGGTCGTTGAGGAACGTACTGACGCGGACGTAGATTAATGTAGTAGTGGGAAATTTGGCACTTTTCATTTGGAAATACGCTACAAATGGGGAGCTTTTTGATAATAAATAAAAGCTCGGTCTGTCGATATAAATTCGAATTTTTAATAAAAAGTTTTTTCTTCGGAGAGCTTTTTAAATTTAGAAAAAATCCGAGCTTTTTACGCGTCGGGGACTTCTTTTATTTTAAGAGAATTAAAGAAGAAATTTGAGTTTGAAAATCTTTTGAATTTGAGAATTACAGAAAGAATCGCCAGTCGCAAAGTTTTCCTCGTAATTTCAGTCTTTTTCCAAAACTTTCTTCCCAATGTCGTTAGAAGCAATAAATTTCCAACTTTGACAGACCATGGTCTGATCCATCGGAAGGCACGAATTGACTTTATTAGCAACTGGTACACTAATGTTCATGTTATCTTGTTCATTTCGAAGCGTAAAAAAGTACAAGACAAAATGCAAAAGTACATACTTAAAATGCAAAAAAATGTAGCCATTCGCAGAAGTAGAAAAGCAGGCGTAGAATGAGCTCTCGCGTCGTATTACACGGGCGAGTGTGTAGCCAAGAGCACGGAGCAGAGCTCGAGGCTGCCCGGCCAGTCGTAAACCAACTCCGCCTTGGCTTAGTTCGCTCTTTCTCTTCCGAGGCATGTCGTACTTTTCCATCCGGCTCGGGCTCGTCCAGCCGCGCGTAATGCGATATCTCGCGCGCGACGCGCAAAAAGTGGCCCCGAGGGCGAGAGAGAATGAGAGAAAGGATGTTACCGTGACGCCGAGCGGTAAGGACAATTTTGTAATGGCCATAAAGATGGGGAAGTAGGGGGGACTCTTGATGTCTACCAGTTATCGGAGAGTGAACTTCGCTCGATACTGCCGGCGCGATTTATTATTCTCGCGAGCTGTTTGATTTTACCAAGTAGTAAAGAGGCTTTTTCGTCAGACAAATTACTTTCTTTTTTTTTTTGCTCTCGTTGTGCTTGTCGACGCAAACGAGACCGGAGCTTTTTTGGATATTTGATATTACATTTTCTCAAAAAGCAAATATTTTGTTTTTCATGATGAAAAACAGGTAATTACGCGCGTTTGTTTATTCAAAGAAAATGCAATGCATGCGCGCGCGCGGCTGGCTTTAAAATTTAAAATTAAATTACAACGACGAAATTGCAGGGAGAAAAAAAAGAAATGCGCTTATTACACGACGTACTCTCATTACACTGTCCACTCGAACAAAAATTTAGAATCCCTGGAAAAGCAATTTGCGTTCGTTTAACAGACATGTGCCCTCCCGTCCAGTGTAAATGGCACATTGTCGATAATATCTCTTCCCCCCGCGGCAATCCACGTCGCTAACAATACTTCTAATTTATCATACACTCGTCCGATTGCGAAATTTCGCCCAAAATCCAAAATTAAATCAAGAGCGTCATCTCTATATCAAAGCCCCCTCCGCACCGGAATTTCGTATAACGCGTCTCTCGTCTCCCCCTCCCGCATTCACGAGTTATAACAATTACACCGCGCTATTTCTCAACCAAGCCTCTGACTTATTTTCCCGTCGTTCAGAAGACACCGGTAATCCATAAGCCCATCCAAGCGCATACTTCAAAGCGATGGAGAAGTTCGAGGGGTGCCGGTAAAGGCCGATAGTAAAGAGGAGAAAAAAGAAAAGCGAGGCTCGATTCGCGGCCAGCAAAAACGGCAAAACTTCACGAGGAGGGGCCGCGAGATATATACCGGGACGGCTCGTGAAATATCTTCCTCTCGATGCTCGGCCATTCGGCTGAAATATCGGCGCGGCCGGGCCGATCGGTCTTCGCGCCCAGGTGTGTGCCTCTCCTCCTCGGAGTGGGCCAGCGGGGTACCGCCTCCTCATCACCGCCCGATCTACCTACGATCCGCGTGGTTCTTTTCCGCTGACCGCGCCCATTGCCTCCTGCTACTCGGCAATTTTCTTATCCCTTATACGCTGTCCGAGAGTTATATGCCGAGAGCTGCTGCTGTGCGCAGGTGATAATGCTCGTGCTCAGGAGAGTCTGAGATTTCCTTTTGTTTTTTGCCACTTACCTTTCGCTCGCGTTTGGTTTATGTTTGCGCATACACGACGGCAGTTGCGAGGAATACGTGCTGGGGGAAAAACGCTAATCGTCGTAAATTGACGCAACTGCTTTTCGGAAGCTAATCCGAGCTGCGGGCATAAAGTTGGAGTCGCTGCGGTGTATCTCTTTTAAATATACAGAAATTATGCAGGAGCCTTGTACAGCGAGTTAGTAACGGGTAGGAGGGTCGAGAGACCGAGAGGGAAGGTGCATGAAAAATTCGGGCCCGTAAGGTGGGCTACAGCTAAAAGTTAAGTATCTCGTTTATATTCTATTAAAAAAATACGAGCATTGCGCGCACTCGTCGCGTCCCGAGAGCTTTGCCCTCTGCCTCCCCTTTTACATCAACTCCCTCTCTCTCTCTCTCTCTCTTACCCCATCGTCTTATCTTAATACCCGTAATACCTCACGTCCATCCTAAGCGCGAGAACACGTGTTTGCGCGCAAGCTCGAGTAGGTGGAGGAGGGGGGATGTGAGATAACGCTGTCGTTAGGCTCGTTAAAAAGCGTGGAGCATCTGCGAAGGGGAGAGTGAAGAGTCGGGGAGGGCTATGATATATACGCGAGGTAAGGGGGGGGGCAGTAAGCGCGTGCTTCCGCAAGCGTCTCTCGTCGTCGTCGTGTGTCTCCGGCATCGATTCCGCAGCCGAGTCTGAAGAATGAGAGATAAGTCGCGTACAGCAGCCGCCGGCTGAGGAAATATTGTTATTTGGATGATAATGATATTCCCTGCGGCATCCAGCCTGATTGTCTACCATCCGAGTTTTCTCTTGCGCCCATTCCCCCCCCCCTCTCTCTCTCTCTCTCTCTGCTTACTTTTTCATGCAGCTCTCTCCCTTGGTCTCGCAGACTCTAACGAGTACTACTCGCTGGAGACGAGGAGCCATGCCAGACCCGAGGGCGGAAGTATTGTCGCTTACGGGTGAACGTCATGCGAACCCTCACCATCGTCCCGCGATGGATTGTGCACGAATGCTGAATTTTTTTTCTCTTTTCTTTTCTTCGGTTTTTCTTCCTTTTTTTTCAATAGAGAGCTTGACAGTTTTGAGGATAGAATAGGGGCGATGAAAGAACGTTTGTTGCGACGTTTATTGTTTAGAGAATGAGATTTGTGTGTGTGTGGGGGGGGGGAGGGGGGGGGGGTTTGGCTCACTTTTGGCGAGAATAAAAGGAATTTGGAATAGTGGATTTTTAATTGATGGTGGCTTTTTTTGGTTTTTATAGTTTCCCGCAAAATAGAACGACGTTTGTTTCACAAATAATCGTCGAAATTTCTGCATAAATAAAATTCTTTGGTTACAAGTATTCGGAGTAATTTTCAATGGATTCGAAAAAGTACACGTACGCCTGTACAGTCCGACCTCAAAGAGCTTTTCGCTTGTGGTTGAGCTAAGCAAAGTAAAACTCGAAAGCTGAAAAAAACGAGTTAAAATACAAAAAAAAGCGCAGGTGTACTTTGTCTTGGGGCATCCGGAGTAGAGAAGAGTAGCGAAAGAGAGAGAGAGAGAGAGAGAGAGTAGACGGCGTAGGAAAAACAGAGAAGAATAAGGGCTGATAAAACGTGATACGTAGGGAAAGAGGCAAAATCGCGGGGTATGAGTAGAGGCCAGCAAGAATACCAGGGCCAGAGATGAAAAAGGGGGGAGGGCAGGCGAGGAGCGGTAGGTGCAGCCTGTGGGGGAGAAAACAAGAGGCGCAGCCGGCAAATCTCTTTTCATATACACGCTTCGCTCGCGGCCTTCTCTCGCTTTGTCCGCAGCCTCTTTTCCTTCTGCCCGCGCGCGCTCTCGTCGCTCCGTACACACCATCCACGCACTAGCCTTGGCTTTCCCAAGGCGACGGCACATCGCCCGCGGCCCGATTTTTTGCTCTCCCGCTCGTCAACCCCTTCTCTTTCTTACGGGGTATTCGCGCTTAACGAGTGGTGTGCGCAGGCGCGTACAGTCGCGAAACCGCGTTGGGCTTCGTCTTTGCCTCGTACACCCCGGCATCACTTTCTCCAGCTCCTTCTCCTTTGCTTCTTTTCTTTTCTCTTCTTGGTCTCTCTCTCTCTCTTGCCCGAAGTTCGCGTGCGATGCCGGTTAGCGCTCTGCGATCGCGACAAAACCCAGAAGCGAGAAGGTTATACCTATACCCCCGCTACTATGCGCTGCTTTTCGCCCCGGGGGCTAAACGCTCTCCTCTCCTTTTTTGTTGTTGTTGTCCTCCCAGTCTTCGTCTGGCCTTTTCCGGTCTTACCTCCAGCCTTTCGCTTTGTTTCATCCACGGGTTTTTCTCTTTCTTTTCTATTTTTATCATTTCTCTCGCCGCGGCGCACGCGGAAAATGTTTCGCTTGCTTTTTCCCCTTGGCTTTTCTTTTTCGCTACTCAGCGACTAACGAACAGTGTCTCGCCTTTGTTCGAGCTGTCGTTCGAACGACTTCTGGGGATATCGAGTAGCTGGATTATTTTTTTCTTCGTGTCTTTGTCGTTTTTAAATATTAAAATAATGCGGCGTATCAAGTTGATTATATTCATCTACATAGCGTTTGCGAGTTTGAAATAATTTTTGCGTTTTATAAAACAACACTTGTCGACACAAAGTCCAATGTATACATTGTTAAGGCACACACAGTCAAATCCATCCACGTATATGGAACGTATACAAAAGATATCGGATATCGCAAAAGGGGAGACGAGAAAGTCGCAAGGCCGGGCACGTATTTAGGGGGGGTACGAGAGAGTCGCGGCACGATGTCGACGCGGAAATTTCGAGCATCCGCTCGGCGCGTGGGCAGACACGCGGGCTCGCACACAATGCAGCCCGATAAATGAAACCGAACGCGCGCGCGAGACTCTCTCCCTCTCTCTCTTTCGCCACAAACACAGAAGCAGCAGTAACAGCAGGCCCTCTCCCCATAGATATGACAGCCTAATACCCCGATGCATCATGCTCGCTGTCACGTTTCCCGCATGTTCGTGACCCTCCCTCTCTCTGCTGCTCCCCCCTCCCTCTCTATCCCAGCTCCTCATTCTCCCTCGGGGATATTCTAATCTGCTCTGCGGGCGTTGCGCGCTGCTCCTGGCTTTCTGGCCACGCGCGGCTAACCCTACAAATACGCTCTGGTGTGTCTGGCGAACGTGTACTCCGGCTTTCCCTGGTTATACGCCTCTCTCTCTCTCTCTGGACGCGACATGCGACCCTGTTGATGTGTCCGAAAATGGATGATGAAAAGTTGGAAAACTTCAGGCCGAGAGCAGCTAAAAGCTAGCTCGATTGGAATATTCACTCGTGCAGCGGTAAAATTTGCTTCTGCGCAAACAAAAATGATGGCCGACCGTACCCATCCGTTACTACTGATTCATTTTCTCCCTTGTTTAATTCAGCTGTAATTGGGCTATCGATCAATATGCGTCGACTGGACGTCGAATCTATTACGCAAAATATCGTCAAAAAATGTCCCAGCCAAAGTGGCAGAAAAGCCAGCGGGCGCACCAGCACGGCTTATCGCAATCTCATTAAGCGCGCCCATCGGCTCAATAGCCCTGTAATTTTTGCGTGTCCACGAGCGTCGACCTTTCTTCATCGTCCACATAGGCTTCGCTCGCTCCAGCCAACCAGTTAAATCTCGGCTCTCGAGCAGCGCCACACGATCCCCAGTGCCGCCGTCGTCGCGCACGCGAGCCCGTGATTTAGGAGTCTCCGACGCGAGTGCGGAGGCAGGGCGGAGCTTCTGGAAAACGCGTGGGATTTGAATTTTCCCTTGGCGTGGCGGCCAACGACGCGCGCCTTCACTTTCTCGAGAGCTGCTCGCTGCAGCAAAATTAATGGGATTGCGGCACAGCTCCTCTTTCCCAAGCTCACCTCCTCCTATCCTCCCGCGACGTGCAGCTCTTGTTTTTCGCGTCGCGTGCGTGAGCGCGATTCTTCCCGCTTTGCGCTTTGCTCTCTCTCTCTCTCTCCGTTGAGAGTCAACCCCCTTCTCTTCTACGCTCACGGGGTTAGGAGCGCGCGTTCGTTAGTCGGCTCTTTTGTCCAAGGGAGACGATTGTGTGTGTGTGGGTGGGTGTGGGTAGAAAGGGGAGTGAGGTGACCTCGATTTTTGGTTTGACTCCTGGATTTTTTCGAGGCCTCTCTCTCTCGTTCGTTTGTCAAAGAATGGGGATGGTAAGTCTTTTGTAACGGCAAGCCGAGAGATGGGTATCAGAGAAAGAACACGAGACACTGGGGGATAAAGCGGATCTTCGCACTGGATTATTCCTGCTTGTATTCTCCGGCTTTACTTTCTTTGTTGTCCGCCGATGAAAGAATAAACTTTATTGTTCAAAGCTGCAGTTTTTTCGGTTTATTCTTGTGCTTCTTCTTCTTCTCCTTCTTCTTCTTTTTATCTTTTTCATTATGCTCGAAGACAAAAAGGTTAGGTCGTTGGCCGCCGCGTGCTTCGTTGTTACGAAATTCATTACGAGATTTTGAAAGTTTTTAAAACTTACCTTATTTTTTCTCTCGTTCGCTAATCTACCGAGCTCAAAATCTTTGCGTTCCAGTATAATTACTCCGAATTTACAAGGTTAAAACGTACAAAGACCGAGAGAGGGAGGGCGAATGAGTAAAGTACCTCTCGGCACAATAATTCACCCTGGCCGAAGCATCATAAACAGCCGAGGAGGGAGGAAGGCGCTGCGGAGTGGGCGGAAGGGTGAAATACGAAAGTATCCTTATTTATCTAAACTACCCCATTAAGCAAAGCTCTCGGCACATAAGTTTTAATTACGGAATACGAACTAATTTCTCGCGGCGATTACCAGCCATAATCGTCTCGGGGAGCGCGAGCGAGCGAACTAAGAGAGAAAAGTCAGGGAGGTAGGGAGAGAGAGAGATGCCGCCAAAATTTATTCCACCTCGCTTCCTACAGGCAGGAAGACCGTAAGGGAGAGAGAGAGAGAGAGAAAGAGAATCTCGCGATCCCCCGCGATTGCAATTTTTAAGTCGTCGCGCGCCGCTCGTATATATAGAGCGCGCGCTTGGCAGGTGCAGCCCCGGAGATTGTTTTAAATGCGACAAGCCGCCCGTTTTCAAGACCAATTAAAACTTTGCTCGTGGCGCTGCTTTACCCTCTCCCCTGCCCCATGCTCTTCTTCTCCGCCCCCTCAGTCAGCCGGCTGGTTTTCTGTTTCCTTCGGCTTTTTTTTGCTCTGAAACCGCGCTCTGGCTTTATCTAGGGTAGAGGCTCTCCCTCGTTCGCATATGGATGCAAGCCGAGCTTTTTGCCCTCCCCCCCCCCTTTAGCAACTTTTCCTTGCTTCTTATCTGGCCCGTAATACACTTTCTCGCGTTTTCTCGGTAAATGAAAAATTCTCCTGCTAAATTGATTGCGGACGTTTTAGTTATTCTCGAGCAGATAATGCCAAATGGCGGAGTTCTTTTTTTCACGCAATTATCACAATTTTCATTAATTTCTTTCTGCTTCTCAGCACGTTCAAAAATAAAATGTGCCTTCGTCACCGAAAAAAAGAAGAAATGATTTATCGATCAAAGACGGGAGAATTAAAAAATGAAGAAAAAAAAGAAAGGAAAAATTAAACAAAAGAAAAGAGCCATCGGTGCGCCAGATGTTCCAGCGTCAGTTGTCGTATCAGGCTGTTTGCTCCGCCGGCACTCGAGCGCGCGACACCTGCGCGCAGCTATAGGCACCCGCGCAGCCGCACACGGCCGTTGGCGTGTGCACACGCGGCGGCGTGCTCGCGTTACCGAGCACGCCACCCCAACAGCAGCAGCAGCCTGGCTCTCGCCGAGAGATCTTTGTCACATTAGCGCTTCTGCCGCACGTCCGAGCGCTAACACCAAGTTGCGAGGGTGGTAGGCAGGAGAACTTTCGAGACGCGCGGGGGCTTCTTCTCTCCCCCCGTCCTTGGCTCGTCTACCCACGTCGTTAACGACTGCCGGCTGACTCCTCTCTTCGCGGTAATTATCTCGCGACCAGTACCGACGCGCCACACTACGCGGTTAAAGCTCCGCTGAATGTGCGTTTCGCCTGCCCTCCCTCCGCGCTCGTCTTTTCAGTCGGATAAACGACCAGGGCTCGACTGATTACGTGTAAAAAGTCCAGGAACGGCCGAGCAAGAAAACGTCGCGGCTGAGGCACGGCTGATGAATTTGAAATGTCGCCGACGGTGCGGAGCTCTCTCTCTCCTCTCGAGTGCGGATGGGAGGAGGAGAGGTTCTTAGGAGATGAGATAAGGGCTTTTTCTGGCAGAGCTTAAATGCCAGAAGCCGAGCTTTTTTTTCTTACTTTGCAGAGTCTTTCCTTTTTTCCCTCTTTCTATTTCTCTCTGTGGCTCATAATCGTGATTTCTTTTATCTCGTATTTTTGAAAAGGAAATGAAATTTTCCTGATGTATACTTGGAACGTATTTCTTTCTTTTTGCGTAATTAGTGATTATAGGTTTTTAAGTTGATGTTAAATTTAATACTTTGATATTTTTTTTGAAGGGTATCTTCTTTGAGGACTGTTAATTCCTGAGTTTTTTTTCTTTCTATTCGCGTAATGCGAAGAGCTTGGCGTTTTAAAAAAATGTGCAAATTATCGACATTCTTTTGAATATTGGAAAATCTGTAGAAAGGCTGAAAAAGATGATGATATAAATTGCTTGAACTTCCAAATTATCAATCATTCCGAACAATATTTCAATTGGCAGAAAAAAAGAGGTCAACGACTTTTCTCTCTCTCTCTATGCTTTGACGAAGTCGACGGCGAAAAAAAGGAGACAAGAGTTGACGTTCAATCAAAATGAAATTCATCTGGACAACTGTCTGACGACTGCTTTCCGAGTGTCGTCACCGCGTTACCCGCCTCATTTTTTTACGTTTCATCACGAAAGATAAAGTGAAAAATTTTACGGCGAGTCAATTTCATATTTTCCCTGCAATGTCAGTACGATAAATTTTTGTAAAAACAACGTTAAAGACGAATAAAGAAAGAGAGATCTTTCAATAAAAATATCACTTAATTTCGATTGTTACGAAGTTCAGTTATAACAGCATATCAATCTTACGTGCAAGTAAAGAAAAAAGGAAGAAAAGACAAAAAAGAAAGAACCTGACAAAAGGTATAACGGGCCCGACGGCTAAAGGTACAAAGTCTTAATTCGCGCGCTCGGGGTATATCGATACATCATTCTCTCCCGGTGTGTCAGAGTGCACGGGTCCGGGAAAAATCGCGCGCACCTTGCCATTAATTACTATCGAGATTATCGAGAGACGATCTTTCGCAGGAGCAAAAGAATCGTGACCTCGCTCAGGTGACGATCGATATCTGTGGAAGAGCCGATCTGGAGCTGCTTTTTTTCGGCTCTTTCCTATGTTATAATCCTGATTAATCGTGGAGGCTCCTCGAGCGTCCGTTCGCGAATTCAGACGAGTGATTTCATTTTTCCTTTCCTTCCTCCGGCCCCCTCTATGTGTACGCTGTTCTGACGGCCTTCGTTTTTGTCAGGCGTCAGAGTCTTCTCCCCCTCTCCGACTCGACGAAATTTTAGATTGAATTTTTGAATTTAAATTGCCTGTTTCGTGATTTTTCTCCCTTTTTTTCTTTTTCATGCGCCGAGAAAAGACGAGAGGAGAGTTGATGTGTGTGTGTTTGCTCAAAATTTAATTTCCGCGACTGAAAATTAAAGCCCAGCTTCGTCATTTGAATTACATGAATTAAGCTGGTTGGAAAAGGCTCGAAATTCGATGAAGAGAACTAAAAGAAAAGAATAGAACTAGCCATTCCTTTTGACCTAAGGTCCCATCCAAACATCCAAATTGAGCCAAGGTGGCCTTAAGCACACAAGACTATCCAGAACAAAAACAGAGAAATGCCGGTGTGTTGGCTCGTGCAATCATCAAATCTCGGGTCTCGTGCATGCTACTCCCTTACCAAACTCGAGCCAACTTACACCGCCGTTAGTAACACACCCAGCTCGTTAATCCGATGAAGTCACAGTCGCAACACAGCACCGTAGCTCTTGCTTAACCGTGACGCTTACTCGGGCGAGACGCTTTAAAATTCTCAGAACGGACTGCCGCTCTCTCCCTCTCTCTCTCTCTCTCTCTCTCTCTCTCTCTCTCTCTCTCTCTCTCTCTTAGCTCCACCCGCATCGGCTAGTTCTGGAGATGCTCATCGATCGATCCTCACACCGGTAGCCAGAATACCTCCCCTGGCTCTAATTCACACAGGGAGGGCATTTGTCCAGCTATAGAAACGCTACTTACCTGAAACAGTTAGCCATGCGGTGTAATTCAAATTCACGTCAATGCTATTTGGAATCAAAGAATAGGTACGGATGTCCCGATAAATCGAGAATAAAGTAAAAGAGTCATTACAGATTCCTTGACAACTCTCGTGCAAAATAAGTCAAAGAAGAGATGTTGGGTGTTGAGAGGTAATTCGGGAAAGTGAGAGTTGAGTCGAGCTAGCGGAATTAATATAAACAGCGCGTAATCCAGCTAAGCTTTGTCTTTCTTTACTTTCTCACCCCTCCCCCCCTTGTAGTGCTTTCCTTTTTCCTTTCTCAACTCGAACAGTCTACTCGAGTGAGAAGCTGCCGCTGTTACTGTTCCTGATCCGCTCGTCATTTTTCGAGGAATCAGTATTTTTTAATAAGCCGTCACTCGCGCACTTTGTAGACAGATTTTTTTTAAATTTGCATATTATTATTTCTATATATAGGTCGGAGTTATCAGCACGCGCGTTTCTCTCTTAAACACTGTTGGGAGTCGCTTACAATCTGGTTATTATTAAACCTGTCTGAGAGACTAGGCATCGCCCGAGGCAATTAAATATGTTAATAAGTAAATATTTGTGTTTTTAATCTTTTTTTATCGTTAAGATAACATTTGCAAAGGGAAAGTGATAATATAACTCGGTATTAAATTATTCGAGTGTGCATTAAAATAAAAAAAATTTACAATTAAAAATGCATGTGATATGATTTGTTTTAAAAAGTTTTTAATTCTAGTAATATAGAACTATAACCAGTCAATACAAACATTGTCAATACTCTACGATTTCTTAAAAGTATATTTATACTATTAAATCACAAAAGTATTCGGACTAGATTTTCAGTTTTTATTTGGAATTTTACATCCAGGTTTTTGCTGATCCTGTACAAAATAAAATTTTCAATTAATATAGTCGTATTAAGTACATCAATCAACATTTAAAACTTACCAAACATATGTAAAATTTTACCGGAGTTTTCTCCAAGGGAGAGCACTTCGCTATACTCGCTAGATCGCACTGTAAAAAGGGCAGTAAAATTGCATGGCTTATCGATTAAATTAATTCAATCGGAATACAAATTATTTTTGCAATAAAGCTCAAAACTCAAGTAAAAAGAATAAAATTTAGAACGATACCTCTCTCGTTTTTTAAATGTAATACTATTGGTATAAAAGACACTCACCTCAACGGCCTGCAATAAAAAAACAATATTGGTATAGTTAATTTAAATAGATAATAATTGTATAAGACATTGTAAGATAATTACTTACATATGCTGTTGCACAGAAAACGGCAATAACGATCATGCAGATCAAGGCGAACACACTATTTGCCATCTTAAATCTGATATGCTGTACGTAATGTAAATGATCGAACATTAATAAAACTTTTTATTTTGTTATCGTTAACTTGCTAAGTATTAGTTTAAATATAAATAAATATTTTCGAATTTTTAACAATAGAGTTATACAAAATTTACCTTGTCGTTCAATTTGATCGTTTGAAAACTGAATTAGCTACTGATATTCAGGCTATACGCGAATTGTTATTTATACCCCTAAATTTAATTGCTGCGTCATCTGTAACGCAATATCATTATTAAACGTCATTAGCAATAATGAATTGTTTCTTAGAAGAGTATGAATAAGATTGTTATCTTTAATCACATTAATCATAACTATATAGATAAAAAAAATTTTAAAGTTACCATCACATTTAGTATGTATTTAAAATTAAATATTAAACTTTCGCTATCTCTTAACGTTTTTGAATTTGTATCAAGCTTAAAATGATTCAAGACAAAGCGAAATTATTCTACTTTTCAATACTTGACTTACTAAACATTTCATAATATTAATGAAAAGTGTAAAGAATATATTACCGTTACATTAATTTTTATTTGAATTTTAATATTTCATAAAAGAAAATAGAAAGTTTATGATTAAGTAAATCATTATCTAACTATAACAGTACTGGATTTTCTAAAAAAAACGAAAGGATAAAGAGTAGAAGTCATTCTTTAAGTATAATTAAAAAAGGCTTGGAATAGGTTAACAATACAAAATTCAAAGAAATGTCGAGTAAAAAGTTTTTATTTCAAGAAATGCCTAGTCATAAACAAGACAGAACAAAGTAACTGTGATATCGATATCATTAAAATGTTACGATCCTCTTAATTATATTCGAATTATTTATCCTTAAATATCTTTAAATTGTATTTCGAATTTGTATTATCCTTGCTTCGCCAAACAACGCAATAACTCCTGATCCTGCAAAAATAATAAATGTTGAAAAATATGCAGTAATCGTATCAAATAGACCAATCAAAATTGAAAAACTCACTTTACAAACATAAAATTTAGGATCTCCAATTAAACCTTTGCAGGCATCAAAACTTTCCGTTTCACACTGAAAAAAACGTCAATTATAAAATTCTACATATGTAGATTTTCCTCGCATGTGTTTAAAACGATATCATCAATATCTTGTTAACTTATTGTTAGCCTTGTACGTCAAAAATTACATGATTTATCGATCAAATGAACTTATTAAAAATATTAAAACAATTAATAAAGAATTTGTTGGCAGTGCAGCTAAACACAAATAAATAAAAAATACAATTTAGAACGATACATCTCTCATTTGTTAAATTTAATACTACCAGTTCAAAAATACTCACCTCACCAGCCTAAAATAAACAAAGATAAATTTGTTAGTATAATTTATTTCAATAGACAATAATCGCATTTAAGAATAATAATAGACTTAATTACTTACGTATGTCGTTGCACAAAACGGCGATAACGATAAAACAGATGAAGTTGATAAAACTATTTGCCATCTTAAATCGACAGTGAAATTAGAAGTTTATTAATTGGTAATATACTTTGTGCTGAATAATGATTACGTATACAGTATTCAAAGTAGACTTTCAACGTTATTTGACGAATTTGAATATTTATCAATTATAAAATCATTTAACAGATTGCGTAAAGATAATTATTCCGACAGATCAAGGAGAGCAAACAATTTGATAATTCCTGAATAGAATAAAAAGTTTAATGAATAATAACACTCTGTTTCTTCAAACAAATTAATAAGCTGCGTTCTTATAATTTTCCCAATTTTCAAACATTTGACAAACATAATTTAACGCTTGACGTCTTAGTGACCTGCAGTACCATAAAATATGGTCAGTTGCAGCAAAATACGAAAGCCATTCATAAAAGAAAATAGAATAAGAAAAAAAAGCGGCCAGCGATCAAAGTCCCATTTATTCCTTAGCCCTAGCAGGGCCAAAATTGCCGAAGCAGTTTATATAGACGAGGGATGATTTATGCCGGAGTCGATGGGTTACTACTGGACCGAGAGCGCCTTGGCGCTTAATCTCGCGCGCGAGCTCGGCTGTTTGCTCTGGGGAACGATCTAAGACGTATCGAAAATTGCGCCGGCGCTGCGCAGCTCTCGCCGCCACGCGAGCTCGCGTCATGCGAAATTCATTTCTCATTTCTCGACGGCTATGCATTATTTGCCGGATTTAGGGCCGTTAGCCGCAAGATTACTCGCGATACGTTGCTCTAAATAAATTTCAACCCTTCGATGATTATTGTCGGTGCTGATAATTTATCGTTGTTTGTTTATTAGTCTCGTGCTTTTGACAGCAGCTTATATTTTTGTTATTTTTCAACATTTAAAGTATCGAAAAATACCGCCGTAAAGTTTGATGAATTTTCTTCGTAAACCCATCTTTGCTTCCCGCAAATTTCAACTTTTCAAAAGTCCGCGCGACTTTAAAATTTTGACGAGGGTGAAAAAAAAAATCTCCTACGGCTTTATATCCGAATTGCTTTTTTTTCTTTCAAAAAACGACTCGAATTCGTGCTCGAGCACGCGAAATGGAATACATTAACGCGAGCTTAGCATTAATAAAGAGCCCCTTGAAAATTTCGAAAAGACGACGTTCAGAGCGCGACAAGTGCATTTTCACCGAACCAATTACGACAAATAAATTCGTACGCAGGGCGGAGAGAAGCACGAGCTTGACTCTCGGCGAAATGAAAGAGAGGCTGGCCTGAAAAGCGCAACGGGGGAAAATTACCTTGATCTCGTTTAAAGCTTTTTGCTGATTAATAAAATTCCATCGTCAATTGCGAGAGACGAAAAGAAAGTGGATAGGACAATGGCGACTGGAGGAAAAAAGCGATTTCAATAATTAACAAAGTGAATGTTAAAAAGGAAAGACAAGGGGGGGGGGAGAGAAAGAGGAGACATACGTTGACGTATCGACGTTAATACGTTTCGAGGTGGTGGCTGGGCCCGGGTAAAAGAGGACGAAAATGACGGGATCTCTCTAGGGGAAACGAGGGAAAGAGAGCGCTCGGGAATTAAGTATTAACGACGCGGCGATTTTGCGCCTTTAATATCTGTTTTAAATATTTATGAGGCCCGAGCCGAGGCTGTCCCGTTATACAGCGAGTTTCGAGAGGAGTTTCCGAAAGGATGCGAAGACCGAGAGATAGAGAGAGAGCACTCCTGGCTTCGCTGTAATGAGAGAGGCGGGGGAGACACCGTGGATGGCAGAGGGGGGGGGGAGAAGTGAAGCTCAGGTACGAAAAGTTTGCAATCGAGCGGAGCTTAGAATTTTCCATGGGCCTTTGAGTTAACTTTTCATTCGATTTATTTTTCATATTTCCCGGAGACTCTTTGACCGACAAGTAAGTGTTTTACGCGACGTTCTACGATTCACCGTTGATTCGGTGAAAAATAAGAACGTCGTTGAAACTTTATTAAGTAATTATTGAACAACGATTGATTCTGTATGAATAGAATCGACGTAAAAATAAAACTGTAGTACACAATAATATTGTTGTGTACATTTAAAGCAGCGTCAAATTGAAAATTAAATTTACGTTTGATTTAGCTCGGCTGAGAGAGCTGAGGCAGGTGTATACCTTAATCCGGAAGTGATTAGACGGAAAGTAATTAAGCTCTAAATCGTATTCCAGCTCGGCAAGACGCATGGAGGCTAATGCACCTTGACCCTTTGATGTAAGCCTACACCGCCAATCACTTTATAGGAGAAATCAATTTCACAATGCAATTAACTGCGGTTGGCCCTATGGCTTTGAAGCTCGCTTAACCCGCGTCGGGTCTCCTAAGATCTTTTGAGCAAATAGTTGCTGCAACTACTTATATTTATCTTTTTTTTTAACAATGCCCTTTTCTTCAGTAAAACTAGCACGCATAAAACATTTTAAGCCTCGATAACTATCGAAGAAAATCGAACGATTTAAAAATGATGTTCGTTGTTTTTCGGAATCTCAAAATAGGCAATCAAGCGTTCAAAAGTGTATCAAAGTCCGACTTTCTCGGTTCCGCAATATTTCAAGATTTCAATCGTCATAATACCCCGGCTCCTTTTTAGCCAAGAAGCAGCAAGAGGAAGCGAGTGGGTAGCCGAAAAGGTATTGCCAGAGCGAGAGCTCGATTTTGAAACCCGTTGGCGGTGCGAGTCATTTGTAACGCGAGCCATATCCCGGGCGTGCCGATCAGGCCTGCCAAAGTCAACAAATCAGATTTCGAGCGAAAAAAGAGGGAGAAAGAGGATGGCTCTCTAACTCAATCAGCCAGCCGGATTCAATGCCCTCTCGCAACTGCTTCAGCTCACGTAATTCGCCCTCTCTATCGTTTTTATTTTCCGCGAGAGCCCCTGGCCCGCGGTGGCTTTTATGTATCGAAACATACTCGGATAGCCGCTCTATCTTGACCCTCATTTTCGGCCAATGTGCCTGGCAAATTTCAAATTTCCCATACGATTTTTAATTGCGAACCAGCTCGGCTTTACATTTATTATTCAACACGCGAGGATGTAGACGGAGCGAAAAAAGAGAGAAACAGAGCGAGTAGTTGAAAAATAGTCGAGTGGAGAGCGGACGCTGAATTCCGTAGTGCCGGTATAAGGAAGCCGGGGCGCATCGGGGTGATAAATCAAACCACGGCAACTGGAACTCATCCAGACCGCGTTTCATCCTCGCGAGAGCCCCCAGCTACATCCCTTTCTCTCTCTCTCTCTCTCTCTCTCTCTCTCTCTCTCGCTTATAAACACGCGGGGGACTTTTCTCATAACCGGTCATTTGCGCGCACATGCACGAAGAAAATTTTACCGCGACACCCGCTCCTCCCCTCTCCCTTCATATAACTCGCGACCAGACTCCCATAAATCACCATTAAATCTGGGGAAAAAAAAGAACGCGCGCCGAGCTATATAGCTCCCCTTTTCGTGGCCGACCCGTCAACTAATCTATCAGCTTTTACTTGCTCTCGCTCTTTCTCGCTCCCCAGCCGCTTAAATCCTTTCGAATTAGCACGGAAAAACACTCGAAACTTGCGCGGGGAAATTATTTACAAGTTGGCCCCGCGTAATTATCCCGGCTGCTCGCCGCTGAAGATACAAAAAAAGCGATGCAGCCGGTATTGCTAAAAATAAAGCAGAAAGAAAAGCCTAAGCGGTCCGCTTGTTCGCGATTACCTCGACACTCGGTAGTTACTTACGATCGATCGATTCCAATCCGTCGGGCTTGTCGGGCACTAATGCATCGGGACATGCGTCTAATCAGGGCTGTGCGACGCGCACTTAGCATCAAGCGGCTCTCTCTCTCTCTCTCTCTCTCTCCAGCTCTTCTCTCCCTCTCTTGTTCCCGTTGAAAGACTCTTAAGCCGAGTTTTCTTCTCAAGCTGCTTTCTTTCTTTCTTTCTTTTTTTTTTAATTTTTTGTCCCTCTCTCTCTCTTTTTCTCTCCCCAGAGCGAAGCGTCGTCCCGCTGATTGAGAATTATACGCGGGATGGGAATCAGGGGGCGAATCGCCCCGTGGTACGTCTCACCGTCGAGGAGAGGAGAAGGAGAATAAGGAGGAGAAGCGGAGACGGAGCGAAGAGAAGGGGAGGGTAATGGAAAGTGAATTATAAACGATTCGCTGCATTATGGACGTCTTTGCTGGTTTACTTCAAAGCAACTTCGAAGTGGCTTCCCGTTAAGCCACTCTAAAGTATAGAGAGCGGTTGTGGATGGGGCAAGCCGAGCTGGGAGGAGGAGCGGCAGGAGGTGGGGAGCTTCAGCCGAGAGTTTCGTCGAGATTTTTCACTCGCGTATTTTTCATTAGGCACTCTGTGCCGGCGCACAAAGTTCCTTCGTTTATTTAGTTATCATTTTGAGGGATTTATATGCCCCGGGAAAAGAGCCGCGTTATTTTTCATGAGTCATTGTTCTTTTGAAATGTCGTTGATTAAGAAGGCAAAAAAAATAAGAAAATAAAGGAAAGCGAACGCGTAACGTTTGAATGTTTAATGGAAATTTTGTAATTCAACAACGAAAAATGAAGGTATAGGTCACTTGTCGAATTGGCCAATTATTGGTCGTCGCGTATTAACGATGTTTCCAAACAGTCGCGGTAACTTTGGCCAAGTTTGAAAATTGGCGGAAAATCGCGAGGAACATTGGTCAGCGGGGACGGAGCTTTCGCCGCGATTTTAACTTACGCCACACACGTGTTCGCGGCGCGCGCCCCATATAGCACTGTGTGGTCTACGCTTGGACTTTGCAGCTTTTCATAACGTACGCGGAATTGGACGGAACGGTCGGAGTTGGGAAAACGTATGCGATCGTGGCTTCTTGCTGTAACGGTTATCGCTGAAGCACTGCCGGCGATTAGACCGCTCTTTGAATATCGATCATCGCGGGCAATTTGGTAATTACTAATTGAGATATTTCGAACGAATTTTATTATCAAACGATACGTATGCTGCTTTGTTTTCAATTCTCGACAATATCGATTTGTACATCTGGCCATTCAAAAACGGCAGTTAATGAATGTTTAAGAACCGACAAGAGAAAGAGAGAGAGAGGCCTAATTCGAAAGCAGGTGTAATAATAATTTAAAATTCATGAAAACGGCACACCAGCTCGAGCAACTCGCAGCCCTTGCAGTGCGTTCGCCTTCTCGAATAAAGCGAAAGCTGTTACAATCTATTATTTTATAATTAACTACAGCCTTCCTTCCCCTCCTGCGCCTCCTCGTCCAGGAATTCCCAACGAAATAGAATCCGAATGAAATTCCCGGCCGAACCATCCGAGTTATTTAAAACATCGCGCGCGCGAGAGCGCTAAATCAGTTAATTTCGCTAAGAAATTTCGCCGGCGCGCGCTTCTTGGGGGGGAGGGCTATATACCGAGCGTAAATATTCCGATAATTTAATAACCGATCTGAAATTCTTCATAAAAAAAAGGGAAGGAGAGCGATAGAGGCCGGAGGGCTGCTGGCGCAAAAAAAAGGCGAACGCTACTACCCTCCCTCCTTCCTCCGACGTTGGTTAATGAATTTCCGGGTCCATAGTGCGCTGCTCGTTGAAACTTGGGGAGGGAGAGAGGTTTACCCTAGCATAGCGCGCTCGTTTTCGTTAGCGCGAGATGCGGCTCGTTTGGAATTTTTTAGCTCGGCTATATGGTGAAATCGTGGCGAAAAAGACGAGGCTAAACTCTCCCTCTTTTCCAGCTATTCTTTTCTTTTTTTCGTGTTCGATAATATTGAACGAATTGCTCGCTGTTGTAGCGGTGTGATACACATCGGCTAGAATATATAATTGACGATCGCTTTTTCGCTCGGTAAGCTCTGACATTCGGTATCAGTCAGTGAAAAGGAACGATTTTGGTTTCTGTAACGCCAAGCATAAACTGCTCGCAGAGAGCGGGCATAATAAAAGCGAGTAAAAGATTCATCTCAATTTCTCCGCGGCAACATACATTTTTTCCCCTCTCTCTCTCTCTCTCTCTCTCTCTCTCTCTCTGCTCGAGCACGGTTCCCCGGTCGACAATCCCTCGTCGTATTTCCGCGGTGCTCTTTAAAAGAAGAAGAAAAAAAAACACACAGCTTTCTCGGCTCTTCTAATCCTCCTCGAGATTCCAATTCCCATGGAATATTCGTCGATATCGAGGGTAAAAAAGCTCTCACGGCTGGCCAGGTCGTTACTCTCTCGCGCACGGCCGGTTATTCACGTGCCCCGGGACGAGGGGGGAAATTAGCCGGGGCTGCTCCTTTGAATTAAAAAAACTCCCTCGGACCAGGCGCGCCCAAGGCCCTGGGAAGGCAGGAAAGAGGAGAAGAGAGCGATTACGGATTCCTCGACGGCTCTCGCGTTGGAGAATTGGCCGCGTGGAAAGGTGTTGGATGAGAGAGAGAGAGAGAGAGAGAGAGAGAGAGAGAGACGTCGAGAGCGCGGCGCGAGATTATTCGACGTGGCCGGGACGAAGAATGGCTTGCAAGGGGGAGGGGGGCTCTGACTCGAGCAAGCGGAATTAATAGAAACAGCGGGTAATCCAGCTGAGCTTTGTATTTCTTTACCCTCTCACCCCCCAACCATCCTCTAGTACAGTCCACCTTCCCTTTTTCCTTCTCAGCTGCAATAGTCTGGTTGGGTGAGAAGCTACTGTTGCTGAGCTGCTCGTCATTTCCCGAGGAATCAGTGTTATTTAATTAGTTGTCACTTGCGAGATTTGTGCACGAACGTTTATTTGAATATTCGCTTATTATTACTTCAATGTAATAATAAGCTAATTGCAAGTTCTTATCTGGCTAAGAAAGTGGGCACATCGCAGAATTTGGCAATTATAATAATCAGAGAAAAACGAACCTGTAGAATAAGGAGAAGAGATAGAACACAAGAATCCTGTAAGTTAGGCGAGAGGAAGAAAGCAAGAGCGAGTTTCATGCGTTGTTTGGCAAAGGGAAAGAAAGAGAGAGAGAGAGAGGAAGTTGCGGTTGCCTGGCGACGGTTTAGCCGACAGGTGGAAAGAGGAAGTGATCCAGACAACGTTGCTTTTCTCTCCGCTTCTCGCCGAGCTTGGACACAGAGTGTGCTATTCTGAATACACAGAGCGAAGTGAGCGAGCGGATGAGGAGAGCTTTTATTACGACTGACTGTTTCATCGGCTTCTAATTCCGCGTGTTTCGGCGATTTATATCCAGCTGCCCATACTAACCCCCGAACTGATCTACATCCACCGGCAGCAATTTAAATTTCGTCAATTCACTGGTCACTTGAATAACTTTTCCGGGCTCCTATTTTTCGCGGCTAACGGTATTACCTTCCCCTCCCTTTCCAAGACGTTTATATTCTCTAATTTTAACCGCAAACCGTTCGTATTCTTGCAACAGGTGCAACAACGACCAACGCTATTTTTCTCAATTCCGAGAAGAACAAAATCAAATTAAGGAGATAATTGTAATCTGCCGTAAGTATTCAATCAAGATCGCTCGGGAGGCGCCTTAAACGAGTCCCCCTCCCCAAAGTTGCGCGCTCCAAATGCACAAAGCTCATCGCGCGTCCCTCGGCGACAAGCCGACAGGGTCCGACTCAAACGCGAAAATATATAGAGAAGTCGGTAGTTAATTTTCTCCCATTCCCTGGAAATTCCACACACAAGCGACCGAGTAATTAAGCAAGCCGCGCGCTGCAGCGGAGGTCTCTCGCACACACGCATGCACACACACTTGGGTAGACGTTACCCGTTTATATATACATATATCCACGTAAAGTTTAGCCGGCAAAATATTTCGCGAAATATTTCAGAGCCTTTTGACTCGAGTATAGAGCAAACGACACTCTCTCTCGGCGCTCCCTCTCTTTTCTCTCTCCCGGGAGATCCCATAGAGCGCATTAAGTTGCGAAGGCTGTAATGCGGCGAATGAATGTTTTATTAGTCCCGCAAAATTTACGGCCGTAAATTCGCCCCGCGGAGCTTTTCGACGCTCTCTCTCTCTCTTTCTCGGCCGCAGCGGCGGCTCTCCGGAGAGAAACGTAATCAGCCGGCTCGTTTTATTTCCGCCAAGGCTGCGTAATCTAATAACCTGGGACCCAGCCTTGGCCCCTTCCTCTTTGCGCTCGCCTTATTATTATTATTATTTTTTTTCCTCCAAAATTTCAACCTCGCCAGCCGCGGAGCCTCGTTGCTGCTTCCTCCCATCGAAAGCCAAGCATCTCTCTCTCTTACTCTCGGCGATAAGAGCGTGTACATCCAGCGCGAACGCGCGCTCGCATTAATTCGCAGCCTACGTTCGTAATACAAGTGCGAGGAAGGGGGAGGGGAAGGGCGCGCGTGCCGAACGAGCCGGGACGCGGGCATGTTGCGCGCGTGGTGCAATTACGCTCGGGGTTGTAAAGCCGCGGGATTTTTATGGAGCCCTTCTCCTCCTTTGAGCGCAGAGCTTGCGAAGATCGGGCAACGACGCCTAGGCGGCGGTGCTTGTTTCGTGATTGTTTCTAGAATGAAACTCTCGAGTGATTCTCCCGCTGCTTCTTCCTTTTAATTCTGCTTTTTTCCATTGTTCCGCGTTGTTTTTCTTTCTTTTGCTGCGGCCTGCTAATCTTTGTAGCTCTCTCGGCTATCCCGCTGGGCTGATAACGCGACGAGCAATTTGCAGAATTACGAGGACAGCAGGACGGCCAAGTTTCAAATCGGTTCGAAGAATTGCCGCTCGAACTCGAGCGGAAGATAATTAATCGGGTCGTCTCGTATAGTTTTCGGTCGGCTTTATCGCCGTGATATACTTTTCACTTCCACGCGGTCTCCACTGTCGTCAGGGAATATGGCCCCGAGGACGTGTGCTCGTCTGGAATCGATAAAGCTGATGAAAGCTACTCCCAAATTAGGGTTTCCCTATAATCGATTTGCTATTTTTGAAAAGAAAAAAAAATAACGGAGCTACATTTCCGTAATTTATTAGTAACTCACGCGCGTGTGTTGGGTGAGATCTAAATTACGGGGGGTTAATCAAATCTGTCGTTGGTAATCTAGGCGTATGGATGTGTCACGCGGGCAATCTCGCTTAATGAGCGCGGCGGCGGCGAAGCCGAGTTTATAACTTGGCATTAATTTTTATTAGAATAAATAAGATCTACGGCCATCCATCATCACGGCCGCTTTACCGCCGCTAATTTTCTTTAATACCCCGCCGATCAGATATAACAAGCCCCTGGTGTAAGGAGATATGAGCGTCGTAATGCGAAAGAAAGTCCAAGGGTCTCGGGCCTGCTGATAAAGAAGGCGCCGGGAGAAGCAAAGAGCCCCCGCTAAATTTGCCCCTCCCTCGGAACGGAATTGTACGAAATTGATTTTGCCGCGCGACCGCGCACGTACTAGTCACGCGTGTCTACCTCACCCTTCCCTCCCTTAATTTGCCGTCATTAAAGAAGCCGGGCGATTCTTTGGGCGGCGGACGGGGGAGCAATTCCACGCGTGAGCCCGGCAGGAGAATCAAATTGGATCAAGAGATCCCGGCGGCTGACGATATGAACTGCTGATGCTCCTCGACTCTTTCACCCTCGATGTGGTCCGTCTCGACACCGCGACGTCTCCCCTATCCTCCTCTTGGTCTCTTATTTGCTATAGCGCCTACACGGCTTGACTTGCTGTCTCTCTCTCTCTTCTCTTTGCCTTACTCTGAATAGGGCCGCCGCGCGGCTAGACTACCTCGACTGGATTTTCTTTGCTTCTTTCTTTCTCTCTTTTTTTTTGGCGAGCCAAGCTCTACCGTCTGTGTATCCAGTATTTTTCGTTTGATTGTAGGCGGCGGCTTAGATTTTCTCGAAGTGCTTCGTATGCTCGCTCGTTTTGGCTAAAGCGCTTTCATTTATTTACTTTTGTGTGTGTGTGTGTGTGTGTGTGTGTGTGTGGGGGGGGGGGGGGGGGGGAGGGGCCGGGCGAGCGTGGTCGCGGGGAAAAGGAGGGGGGAAGGGGGGGGGCTGGGTTGGTTGGACGTAATTTGACTTAAATTTATCACAATTCGTTTCGCGATTATTATTTTCTTTCTAATTGTCTTATCTCTGCTTTGATTTTCTTTTAATAATAACAAAAACGTTTTGATTTTATTTAATCTCCGTCCTTACACTTCAAATAAGTAAGTTGCTTGTTTCTTAAAAACAAAATAACCACTAATACAACCCTACTTACAAAACTTGTTGTTATTTTTTCGAAAAGAAAAAAAAATAAACAAATAGACAAGACAAAAAAGAACACGAAACAAGAAAACTCTTCATTACAGCAGACCTGCTCTGTATCACCGCAATTTTTTTTCTCGCACTGTGAGCAGGCAAAAAGAGCGAGAGAGAGAGAGAGAGAAAGGCAGTAGTAGAACATAAGCATTTGTCATCCGCGGAGCCGCTCATTCCGCGACAAAGCAAACATCAGGCTGCGGGGCCCTTCGCCTTTGACTTTTCCCTTGATTTCCCTACCGCCAAACAGAGAAAAAGAGAGCTCGTTTTTTTCGTTATTAAGCCGCAGTCCCGCGATCGACGCTGCTGCTGCCGCTTTTTTTTCCCTCGTCTACTCTCCTCTATACCCCTGTTGCTTCTCCGTTGCGTTGTGTAGACGCGATATCATTAGCGAGAGCTTTCGTTTTTATTCCAGTCTCTCTCGTTCTTTGCGACCTCAATGACGTTTGCTCCGGGCGACCTGAAATACTCCCCCCTCCCTCTCCTTCCTTTATTTTTTCTTCGAGCTTATTAGCTCGCGCTATATTTACGCAAGAGATCTTTCGTATACGCGTTTACGTAGCTGATACACAAAGGTACAATATAACGTTTACGAAAGCATAAGCCGGGGATGCGCAAATTCATAATTACGAAGAATCGGCCTACAGCCCGTACGTAGGCGCACACGCTCAGACGGCCGTATGTGCACGATAAACTGGATGTATCTCATCCCCTTCCAAAAAGCCTGTATCGTCTAAACAAGAGATAGGTAGCCGAGCCGGCGCCGACGAATTTGCATGGGCAAACATTAGTCAGCGCTGGCCGAGGCTCCAGATACGCCATTATCGCTTGAACTCGCTGCTCTCATTTTCCACGCTCATCTCTCTCTCTCTCTCTCTCTCTCTCTCTCTCTCTCTCTCACCCTCACTATATCCGACTATATCGCGACTGCCCAAAGAGAGACTCACAATTACATCAATCCAGGCACGCCTCGGATCTCGCTTTATTACCATGACGTAGTTCGGCAATGATAAATCAGGAGTCGCCGAGTGAGAGAGAGAGAGAGAGAGAGAGAGAGAGAGAGAGAGAGCACAGCGCCCGGGGACACCTTATCTCCACAACAATGTACGACAACTATGGCTCGTCAACTCGCCACGCCCTCGTCCTCTCTCTCTCCCTCTCTCTCTCTCTCTCTCTCCCTCCCTC